>PVJI01019334.1:0-31249 GCA_004026765.1 Micronycteris hirsuta
TCTTAATTTGCTTTGTATTTCCAACACCCTGGGGTCCCGCAGATACGGAGCCAGGGGGAACCGGAGGGGGGTCGGATTCCTGGCCTCACTCTCTGTCTCTCCTCCTCCATCATCCTCCCTTTGGGATTATGGGTATTTGGCTTAGAGCAAACAGACTCAAGATATCCCGGGACCCAAGACTTCCACAGATTCGCATAAAAACTAGACGCAAAACCAGAGAGGGGCCTGTATTTCCCGTCACCTCTGCTCCCTGATCGAATTTCCATTCCAGACACACTGTCCACTTGTTTTTTCTGGCTCAATGAGGTGGCTGGAATTACGAGGTGAAGAGGATGGGACCACGAGGTCCAGGGCCCAGGAGTTCATATCAGATTAGGATGCTAAACAGGGAAGTCCCCGGGATGTGTCCTACCCTCAGGCTGGTAATGATTAACGCGCAGTATCATTAGCGACGGATACAGAAACGGATCCCAGCAATTTAGTTCCTTCCTTGTTGCCTAAAACATCACACAATTCCGAGAACCACTTTAGCGGTCACTCAATCAGCAAAGACCCTCCTACCCAGGTGTTACTTTTTACCTAATTTACGAATGGCCTCCCTCTTTTCCCGAGGCCTGATCTTTACAGCGGAGTGTGCGCTCACTAGAAGGAGAAGGTCAAGGTGCAAAGCAACCGCAGTGTCTCCTAAATGCATTAGCTCGGTGGACCAAACAAGGAAAAATATTTTGATGAGAAAATGGCATTTGGGAGCGTCGGCACATTTATAACATTTTTCTCTACCCGGTTACATTAGCAGACCTAACCAATCAAGGGCCAGGAGGCGCTTCCGGGGGAGGGGGTGCGGGGAGACGGGACTGTGAGCTTAAAACGTTAGCCTTGTTCTGATGCCTATGAATAACCACCTTTGGAGAATTATAAAGCACGAGGAAACAAGTATTGTATATCTCTGAACCCGCAAATCTGTCATAAATGTGATCATGCATATAAAAAAAATGTACCTAGTGTGATCGACGTTTATTCCCTGCTAGATAAGAGGCCGTGGTATTTTTTTTTTAATCTATTGTATGTAATTCTAGGTGCTGGTGGCACTTGGGACCCTTTCCCTGATATTTCCTAATTAAGAAGCAGATGGGTTACAAATGCCCAACATTTGCCAGCTGAAGAATTCAGAATGCACACTCCTGTTCCGGCTTTGAAGGCATTTCCCCTCTGCCTGGGCTAAAGAAAACCTCGACCGATGGGAAAAGAGGACCTTTTTCATCTTAAATATTTTGATTCAACAGCCTCCTGCAACCAGTTCCGGTAAGGCCGGCATCCGCGTTGCCTGCTTGGATATTTTGCCGGAAGAAGCAGATGATCGTGGCGAAGGGAGCGAACCTCAGGGTGTGTTTATATTTCAGGTCGCACAATCAAATGCCAAATGTCAGCTTGCATGAGAGTTAAATTTACAAGCTAATGCCTCACGAGGAGAAGGTTTGACGACTCTCTCTCTTCCACTGCTATTGCAAATCTGGTCACCTTGACCTCTCTTGCCACTCACATTCAGTTTAAACATCACTGGAGAAATCTCGATTTGTCCCTGAGGCAAAGAATTCCACAGGTCGAGGACCACCAGCAGGAGTCACAGATACGGTGGCTTTTGTCGGAGTCAGTTTCGAGAGAAGCAAACTGGAGTTCGCTCATCTGAAGTGCCTGCCATCAAAGTACAGAACTTGTAGGGCCGTGCCTAATCAGGTTCCCTTATACTTATCTCTGGGTGTCTGTTGCTTAGACCAAAAAGGAGATTCCCTGCGCCCAAACCAGCAGGCCTCAATAAGCTAGTTAGAGTTTTAAGTCTTTCACAAAGATTTCAAAGGGGCCCTAGGGAAGATAAGACCTCAGTGTAAGTTCAGCTCTGCGGCCCTGGGCACAGGCTCAATCTGAGGAGGCCAAGCTATTTGTTAAGGGGATGGTCACGTGGGAAGGGACGTTGATTGGAGGACGTGTGCAAACAGGAGCGTTGCCTTGGTTTTAAGGACCTGACGAGAGTTCTTTCCTTATTAGGGAGAAGCAAACTGAGGCAGAGGCTCATCAGTGCATGGGGGTTCGGGACTGGAAAGGATCTGAGAGGTGGTTTTGTTCAGTTCCCCGATTCTGGGGACGCTTCTTTGGACTAGCCTGCTAGGATGTTTGGGCACCCTGCAATCTATCGTGAAAAGGAGGCATGACCCTCTCTGCCTGTGTTTTATCCTTGAACTTGTGAAACCAAACTTCCACCATCTTACCCCTACCAATGAAGGAAGGCCTTTCATGGCTCATTCCCATTTTCTGTCCTCTTTTCCCACAAAGTAAAATCCTCTTGGCTTCCCACAAGCCATGCACCTGGACCGGGCCTCTAGAACAAATCCTAACCCTTAGCTTTTCCTTTCCAGCCCTGACAACGTCCCTGCCCTGTCCCCCCACCCCCAGAGGAGCATCCTCTACCAGAACGGCCAAGCACAAGGTTTCTCTACAGAAATTGGTCACCTTCTCTCTCCCCTTTGTGCTTCCCCTGGGACACTGGGACAGGGGACCGAGGAGGGAGCTAGGGACTTAGGTCTCCGTGCATAGTACAGTCCTAGAGCTCAGTGAGGGACAATCTGTGTCATTGTCATTGCGATAACAAATTAGTACTCCCTCAGTTCATTTTTGAATTGAATGGTATGGAGGGATTTCACCGGGAGGTCCTTTGAACTTGAATGTGAAAGCATCAGGGGGTGTAGGCTGGCTTCTGTGCAAGTGGCCCGACTGAACTACCTAGCGATGCCTGCCGTCCAGGGACCCACATTTTTTTCAGAAAATCTGAACCTTCTGACTTGGTCTCATCGGGCGGAGCTGTCTTCCTCGTCCCTTTCTATCCATTCTCTTATGTGAGTATCTTCACTTTTAAGTATCAGCCCAATTCCCATCTCATATTGTTACAGAACAGATGCGGGGGCTGGACGATATGGAAGACCCCCTTTTTTCCCCCGGGGGTTCCTGCCCCTTACCAGGTTCGCTTTGCCCGCCGCCAGAGGAAAGACATAAAAGGAAAGGAATTATTATTTATTTGGAAGTTGTACAGACTAAAGTTCTTTAGAATGTGCATAAACACACACAGTCCTTCCCTGTCCCTCTGCCCCGTCTGGGGTATCTCACGCAGGCTCCCGGCACCATCCACGTGGCCAAAAGGAGCACTTCCAAAGCCACAGAGGTCCTGACTCTCACCCAAGCCGTGTGGTCCCAAAAAGAGACCCCAAATGCCACCCCGCCTAGGTTTAAATCCCAGCGCCAATCTCCCTCTGCAGCCTCATTTCCGGCCCCGCCCACAACTGCCCACAGCTGCCAGCATTCAGGGCAGGTGCAGCCCTTTGGTGTGGAGCCAATTATCTCCAAGCTCCGCTGGACCCCATTACACTGGACCCCCTCTTTGGGGGCCCCCCTCTTGGCTGCACCCTGTTACAATATTATAAAATCTCAACTAACTTAGCATAAGCTAATTAGAACATGTACATTACACCACCGTTTAGAACTCAATTACATAAAAATCAGGAGGCGCTGGGCATAGGCCTGGGCAAAGTAGATTTCCAAATTGGTGCAAAGTGTACTTAATATTGATAGCTCTGCAATTTCTAGAAGAGTTCAGCATCCGAGTGGTGTAATTAGGTTTTATTTGAAGTTTTTCTTTCGATTTTAAAGGAAAGAGAGAGGAAAAATCAATATATTGCCTTGCTATGAAATAAAAGTAAGTGAATCACCCATCTGTCTTAATTTATTCCGCAAACTGAGGAGAATAACATTCACCTTTCCGGATGATATTTTACATCATGAATAGATACGGTGCTAATTTTTAAAGACTATATTCCGTATTTCCACAAAACAGAAAGCCCATTTTTCTCTCCTGGCTAACAATATAACTGAATGCAGAAATGACTCAGAAAGGTTGTAGGGAACCTTTTATATCAATCCATGCACTTAACATTTCCTTCGCTCTGTGTGGATCTTATGAGAAGATATACACCTTATTAAGAAATAAAAACGCCAGCAGCAAAGAACACTAAAAGATCCAATGGTAACATTTCTGCCTCTCTGCTTGAGGGAATGAGGCGCAAAATTTGAAGGGGCCCCATCAACCCGCGCCACTCCATATAACTATTATAAGGATATTCAGATGAGTTAAATTACACAAAGCACCAAACACCTAATAAGCAATCAAAATGTGGCAACTATTTTCAACCCTCGAAGGACGTGATGAAGGGAACTTAAAACTATCAACGCATTCCTCAACCCTGACACTAACCAGCCCTTACATACTGGGATTTTAATCACTTGTTTCTCAACCACAAAGTAAGTGATTCCTTGCCAAAGAAGGGTGTTGGCCATTTGAAGTCATACATATCAATACTCGGGAGTTGGCCAAGACACGGCCTAAGGAACGTGTCTGGAATTGGCAACAAGAGGAAGCAACTTATTTCCACTTTTCTACACTTATCTGGCCAGATAGACCGCTGCCTTCTTGTTGCTCAGCTCATCAAACAGGCACAAGCTGTGTTCCTGAGTAAAGGAATCAATGCGAATTGTCACGATTTTTGAAGTATCTGGCCCAGCCTCTCCTAGGTGAAATTTCACAAGATTCAGAGCTTGCTCCTTTGTGTGAGTGGGTGTTCTTTGCCCTGTTTTCAAAATCTCAATCTTGTTTCCAGCTTGGGAACAAAGGATAGTTTGGGGAAATATATCTTTATGATTCCAAAAAAAAAAAAAAAAAAAAAATCCCCGTAGAATATTCTGGGCAGGCAAAAGCAGCCCTAATGCCCTTTCCAATTCTGACTCATTTTTCTTACAATTCTTAATCTGCTGTGCCCCCCACCCTTCAACTCTAAAATGAGAGAGCTGGCTTAGAAAACCTCTGTGATCTTTTCGAGGTCAAAAATTCTGTTCCTGAACAAATTCCTGCTCACACTGGGAAGAGCCTTGACACAGATGTGTCCTGGAGACAGAGGTGATGATCCAGGGGACCTCCACAGGCAAAATCCGGGTGAAGCATTCAATCTGAAACCCATTTCTAGCCAATGGGCTAAAAACCCATTGCCGTCATTGATTTTTCCCTTCTTCTTTTTCACCAGGAACACTCAAGCTTAACCTGTCCTTGACTCTCCATTCCCACTGGGACCACCTGGGGACACATTTTCCACCCCTGGCCCCCCGATGGTAGGCTTTGTCCGTGGGGGGGAACCCAAGGAAAGAACGCAGGACAAAACAACCACAGACTTCCCTGCCGGCCAACCACAACCCACAAGAATCCTGGCTGGCTGCCAGAGGCAGGAGTGGGGCCCCCTGTCTGACCTTTCTCTCCTATCCAACCTGTAGACCTTATTTCCTCCCCTAGCGGAGAGCTGGGGTGCCCCCAAGACAGGCGCTGTTGGTTGCCAGCCCAAGTGGTGGTGATTTGGAAACATCAGATGCTTGCTTTCTGCCGTTCCATTGCGTGATCCCATCCTAGGGAGCGAGGGTTGAAGGAAAGTGTTGTATTTAGGGATGGGGGGAGGGATGGGAGAATTGGAAAGCTTCTGAAAAAGGTTTTGTGCCCCCCTTTACCAGTCAGGATGCCAGCAGGACACAGATGACTCACTCCGACAGGGGAATGAAGGACAATTTAATTAATCAGCTATTTACAAAGCTCTGAGCAGGGCTGAGGAAGGCTACAAGGGATGGTTAAGGGGCTAGAATCAGCGGATCATCACCACAAGAACCCAGAGACCTCAGCCCTCACTGAGGGAAGGTCCGCCCCACAGGAGCTGTGGCCTTTGGTGGAGCTTATGGCTCAGTGGAGGCAGGACCCTGCTGGGGTGGGGAGGAGCCATGGGGGGAGGAGCCAGAAGGGGAGGAGCCATGGGGGGAGGAGCCAGAAGGGGAGAAACCATAAGGGGGAGGAGCCAATGCAACTGGAAGCCCCAGGCCAAGGGAAGCTATCTGGGTCCCAGAGGGTCACCCTCTGGGGCTAGAGAAAAAGACACCTAAAAGAAGTCCCTTCCCCTTCCTTGATCCTTCAGCTCTGTCCTCAGAGGCCTGGTCATGGAAGTCACAGTGGTGGTGACAGAGAGAGTCTCACGCAAGATTGTCTCACCTGGGACTGCCAGGCCACGGGACCACGTCTTCTGACTTCATGTCATAGGAAGAAAATGAGCTTTCTACATCAGATACCAGCCATAAAATGACACATTTCTGAAAATGTTTATATACTTTGCATTCAGAAGCATATGATACCGACATATTTGCTGTGTACCAATAGTATATTAAAACAGCACGCTGAGTTTCCTTGACCATTTACCCCCAAACACTTACTAACCCTGGCCCCTGATGTAAACCGCACTGAAGAAAACAAACTTTCCCTTTCTTAGAGGGTCCAGCGAGACAACGGTTGATGAAACACTAATTTGCAAACCATATTTAGTTAGATGCACCTTTATCAGACTACTTCACTTAACAACGCTTGTGAAGAGGTTTTCCATCTGTGTGGATAACAGTTCCCCAGAGAAAAACTCAAAGCCACGTTGACTCCATCATCCCATTGTGACAAGTATCTGCTATTTTTCTCAGAACAGACAGGGCGGGAGTCAAGGTTAAGGGTAGAATACCAAAGACGTGCTCCGTGGGCGATTTCAATGGCAAGGGAACCTCAACGTCTGCTGATTACTTCCCCGAGGCCCGACCTTCACCATAGGAAGATGTCATTTGCACAAATAAAAAGTTGGCCTGATGTCTTTTATTAGACTCGCAGACAGGAATCAGCATGGATGCCTTCAAGGCCACGATCTTTCTTTTCGTTCCAACTTCAGATAACACAACGGAAGTCTTGGGAGGCATTCAAAGCCCAAGGAATCTCTGTGTCTTCAGAACGCACAGCTATTTGCTCAGGAGTCACAGTCTGCCACTCTTCAGCATTATCAACTGTTATCATATTTATGCTGTTAATGGGATGGATTTATTGTTTGTGGATAATACTTTGGGCCCACGCTGCATTGATGTGTTTTATGGCGTGGACTCAATGCCGGATTATCACCGCGCCATAAACAGCAATGCCACCATGGAAATGAAGGAGCCCCAGTATCTACTGAGCTGTTTTTAATTATATATTTATCTTTCCTCATTCCTTTGACTCATATTTTATTTATACCACATGCGGTCGCCTGTGGTATCGAAGTCATTTTAGGGGGGTTTGGAAAACCCAAAGCAATCATCTGATTTTCCTCAAGAAAGCCACGTTCCTTATGTTGACAGCAATTTCATGTTCATATATTATCACATTCATACAATGTCTGCTCCCTTCCAACCGCACTATTTCCACTTGAGCTCTCTTACAGACAGGAGACTTTAAAATAAAGTGCATTTTCTTGTCTTGAACTTTTTTTTAAATTTTATTTATTTATTTTTAGAGAGAGGAAGAGAGGGAGAAAGAGACAGAGAGAAACATCAATGTGTGGTTGCCTCTTATGCGCCCCCTACTGGGGACCTGGCCCACAACCCAGGCATGTGCCCTGACTGGGAATCGAACTGGCGACCCTTTTGTTTGCGGGCCGGCACTCAATCCACTGAGCCACACCAGCCAGGGCTTGAACTTTTGAATGATTCTCTGGATTGTGTTTATAGCTGTCACCGTAATATAATACAAAAAAAATGCACTTCAAAAAATCACAAATATTTACTGAATAGTTTAAATCGTCCTGGGAAATAATTACCTGTAGATCCGATTTGAACAGCTATTTTGCTGAGGGGAGTTTCCCCACCCACAAATGACCTCTGCTCTGACAAACAGGCACACTGACATGACCCTGATGGCCAGAACCAAGTTTCCCCATCAGCCAGACTCGGTCACTCCTCACCTGTGTGGCCTCCCTTCTTTGCAAATGTACCCGCTCCTGGTCGTGGTGATAGGTGACTAACCTCTGGCCTTGGTTTCTTTGACTCGCCCTTAGCTGTCCACGGAGTGCCAGCCGGCTGGTCGCCCAGTGTCTGCCTAGAAGCTGGAGCCCTGACTTCAAACCTGGCTTTTTGTGACTTCTGCCCCAAAGGCCAGGGCTCTGGCCACAGACTGCCACTCACTCCCTCTCTCACCACGTGACAACGCTGAGCCTGTTCTGCTCTCGCCCAGCCTCCTCCGTGTAGAAACCTGCCTACCCGCATCTGAGCATGCAACGCCCTAGACACATGGATGCTACGCCATGGATGCTATGTCCCTGCGCTATGCAGTCCAACCCTCCTGCTTTTCCCAGAGTCCCTCACGCTCAAGCCCACCCAAACAATGACAGTGGCACTGAAATGTCCAACTGTCTTGTATTTTTCTTTTTCTCTGGCCACTGAATTTCTGCCTATAAACAATTACTGTTGTATGTAATTTTTTTCTGCTGCTTAGTATCAGAATGAAAATATCACGGGATGACGTCCTTAAGGATGCAATGTTGTGTAGCTCTGTGTCAGCGTCATCTCACTGGTCAGAATATCTGATTTCAGAGAGATTTGGAACCGTGAGTTTTATCATCAGATTGGGCTGTTGGAAAGAGCCAACAGGGTTGTCTAGAGATTGTGGAGATTAGGAAAGAGAGTCAAGGCCTTCAGAAGAATTACCATTACAAACCCACTTACACACTTCCCACGCTGGACAGGGAAGGGGTCAAGGGCTTACTAAACAACGGGATCCCGTGCACCCAGGCAGCTGGACCCAACCAGGCTCACGAACCCGATTCAGTCTCCGGCAGCCTGACTGTCACTTGTCCTCATGACAATGGCTCAAGATCTGTCCACCTTTAGCCAACTTGCTATAAACCAGATACACACACAACCGGCACAGCTCACGGGGAGGCGGGCTCCCCAGGAGAGTATGTCCCATCACCAAACAGAAGCCATGCGCGCCTCCTGGTAAACATTCTTGACTCTTCCAAGTGGGAATCTCAAAAGGCCAAGGTTCATTTGAAAGCAGGAGATGCAGCCAGCTGAAAGTGGGCATTTTGTTCTGTTTTTGAAGAAGTCACTCCGTGCCTGAATCTGCGTGTGTTATTCCCAGGGCGTGGGTTTTAGAATTGAGAGATATGGAGAGCAGGTTTCACCATCCAAAGCATTTCCCAGAGCTTGTGTTAATCTTAGAAAATACTGAAGCTTCAGCTGGAAGTTCTTTCATTCATTTACTTGTCTGTTTATTGAACAACTATTTATTGCTGCGTGTTCTGTGCCAGACCCTGTTATAGGTGTTGGGAATGGTGCAGGGTGTATGATTTAAAAAAAAAAAAAAAAACAGATAAAATGCTATCTTCATGGAGGATAGAGACTGACGGGGGAGACTAGCAATAAAACAAAGAATTAATCTATGACGGAGTGCCAAGCGATAACAGGTATCATAAAGAAATAAAAAGAGAGTGCAGGCTTGAAACCAATAGCTGGGGGACAGTTTTATAGCCAGGAAAGTCAGAACGAGCACCCTTCAGGAGCTGACAAGTGAACAGAGGCCCGTACAAGCTGGAGAAGAGCATCGAGATAAATGTCAGGGGGAAGAATCTTCCCGCAGAAGGAACGGAAGACCCAAAAGCCTTGGAGGCGGAGAAAAATAGGCCCTGTCCTTTCAAGGAGCAGCGAAAGGCCAACGCGCCTGGAGCTAAGGAATCAAGAGAGACGGGTTAATGGAGTCCAGCATGGTCATTTCATATCGTGTTAAATATTTTTTTTTTTTTTTTACCTCCTAGCAGGCTGAAAAAAAATGCTGCTTTAAATCAAGACTTTTCCCCCTGACCCCCAAACCTGACTCCGAAGTCACCTTTGTTTGAATTAATTATTTAATCACTTTTATCACACACGGCTTCAAGCACCGCCTTGTGTTTAATTCAAGACAGTTGGCTTTCTCTTTGAAGGCAGATTAAAAACGGAGTGGCAGAGCAGAGAGGCCGAGTCTCAAGCCCAAGGAGGCTTCCTAGGACCAGAGCCGGGGAGGGGGATGCGTCCAGGATGCTTTGCTTTGATTCACAAGAGCTGTTTAGGGTCTGGCAGTGACACGCTCCAAATGCACCCAAGTGACAACGTTCACTTCACAGAACAGGACGCATGAGCTAATAGAATAAATAAATAAACCCAGCGTAGTAGCCACAGCAGCTGGACTCCCGTCCTTACTGCCTCCTGGGGGTTCTGGAGATGAGACAACGGGCCCAGGTTAAGCTGGGTTAGAAGGAAGGCGAAACCCCATCACACCGAGGCCCGGTTCGAAGGCCCGTGTGTGATTTCTGGGCTGCAGTGCTTGCTGTCTGCTTTATCTGATTTCCTTTTTATTAGACAGCTGTGATCTGCCGTCAAACCCTTGTCACTGCCTTTTGCACGCACGTAAGTGAGATGATTAGGGAATGCGGCATCTTGGGTGATCGGCCACAATCATCATTGGAGGGTTTCAGGAACGTGACACGCGTTTGGAGAGCCACCTCGATGCCCGCGCATCTGCTCTCAGCGATGCTTGGGACTCCTCACCCTCTACCTAAACAGGCCCCGGCTTCAGGACAAGGCTCCTCCGACCCCTCCTCTCTGAAGAAACCCGGGCGTTGGGGAGCCCTGTCTCTCTTTTTATTGGTTAGATGGAAAAGGTGCACTTCGCCTGCCTGATGGAATTTTCTGGATAACCGAGCTCCAAGGCCCTCTGAGCTCTAGAGCTGGGAAGAAGCTTAGAGATGCGCCTCTAATGCTGTCACTGAGAGGAAATGGCTTGACTGCGTGTTTCCTGGTCCTGCAGGACAGGAGTGTCCGAGGCAGGACAGAAATGGGGTCTTCTGCCTCGTACAATCTTTTATCACTTACTCAGCTCAGGTACTGGCACAAACCAGGCACATCGCCCCACCTGACCTCACCACTTAACTTGACCTTATTTTTGTCTTTTCTTACCCAAATCCCACCCCCTCCTTCCAAAGACACCTAAACCTCCATTCCCCAAGTCTACGGCAGCCCACCAGTTCTTCCCGCGTTTGGTCTCCAGGGATCCTGCCCATATTTGGCTTTCCTGCTTCATCACGTTCCGTTCCCTAGTTGAGGGAACATGAGGCCTTGCCTTCCTGCTGAGATTTTGCCGACTTTCTGCAGAAAAACTATCTGATTCTTTTGCAGGTTCTCTCCAACATCAGGAAACTCGGGGGCCCCCTGGGGGCCCAGGGAGGTGCTCCGTGTTAAATCGAGTTAAGTGTCTCATCCAAACAAACAGCCCCTGATCATCAAGAGGAGATACTTCAACTTCCTGCATTGATTTTTTTTTTTTTGAATTGCATTTACATCTAGGCATTTCTCAGCATCTTCAATGAGGAGAACATGAAGGTTAATTGAAGACTTTGTGTTCTCGGCAGCATTGGGTGACCAGAAGGCCGGGGCTGGCTGACGGGTCTGTTTTCTGAAGTTCTCTTCTTTCAATGGCCTTAAAGTATTAATGATGTTTTATTTTCAGATCTAAGTGAGCCAGTGTTTTTGTATCCATTCCAAGAGGAGGGTTGAAAATGCACTTTTCTGCATTGGGTTGATTCGGGTGAAGGCTTAAAAGAAAAACGCAGGTATGGATAAGGAGTAAGAGAGGAAAGCTGTACACGGCCTTCCATCGGCTAATGCTGTTTGGTCCCTCTTGGTTTTCTAACGAAATACCTTGCAGATTGTGTTAACACCTGAACATATAAAGGCCACCTATACAATTGACTTAAGTCAAAAACGTGTCTTAGGGTAACAGTCACCAGAAGATGTAGAAAATGTAAGGGGAACTACTCAAAACCTTCAGCAAAATTCTAGCAATGTCAGCCTTTTCGTTTTTTTCTGTAGTAGAAACTCCATATGCTCTCTCTCTTTCGATTTAGACATCAGCTTGCGTGTTTTCCCTGTGTGTGCCTCTGGTATTTCACAAAAAGTATTAACTACCTGCCTCAAGCTTGGAGTAGGAAATTAGCATAAGATCTTTACCTTTGCCTGCGATCCCAGGCAGCTCTCTCTAATCTCATCTGGCACATTACCCATCCGATTTATGGAAATTCTCCATGAACTCCGTCACAGCTGTGTAAACTCTTTGTGGGATGAGGCTAAGGTGCTCACAAGGTATATACCCTTGACCTTGGTTGCTGGCGGAGTCTTGGCCAAGGTCTACTAGTCACCCTGGAATCCACAGTGAAATAGGCAATAAACACAGCTTCCATTTGGAATGTCACGGGAGGGGGGCTTCTGGGAGGGAGAAGGGTAAAAGGAATTCCTAATGAGGGGAATGAGTATTGCCAGAAACTGCAAACGGCAGGGACCCTATTTGCAGAGAACTTGAAAATAAGCAAACAATAGAAAGGGTAGCCATCTGATTAAATAATAATTTTTTTCCCTCTTTCATGGTGTCCTTGTTATTTCATGCCTTGACATCTGCAATCCTTTGGATCATAATTCCAACATAATCATCAAAAGGAAAGTTGTTGAACTTTTCACAAGCTCATGATAGGACCATGATAAGTAATATGTCACAGATGGGGAAAAAAATTTTTTTTGTTGATGGTGTTTGGCCACAGCAAGGTGAGGTATAATAAGACCCAAGGTGAGGTGTGTGAACCCAGGTTCGTAAGCTTCAAACAAGGCAAGTTCTTCAAATCACACTGTCTCCCACAGCTCTGGGGTATTCCTGGGGAGGTGGAGAGAGAAGAAATGGCGGGCAAAATAATTATCTATTTTCTCCAAAATAAGCAGTCTTATCCTCTGAAAGAAGCGCTGGGTAGTGTCTGTGGTAATTTACTGAATCCAGTCGACGTTGCCAAATGTATGTATTCTTTTTTTTTTTAAAGATTTTATTTATTTATTTTTAGAGAGAAAGAAAGGGAGGGAGAAAGAGAGGGAGAAAAACATCGACGTGCGGTTGCCTCTCACGTGGGCCCCACTGGGAACCTGGCCCGCAACCCAGGCATGTGCCCCGACTGGGAATCGAACCAGTGACCCTTTGGTTCACAGCCCGCGCCCAATCCACTGAGCTACACCAGCCAGGTCCAAATGTATGTATTCCTTATGCCGAAAACTAGTGCTACTGAAGATGCCAAGTCAGCCCTCCCTGTCTGAATTCCCACTGATGCTCATTAGCATGTTTCCTTAGGAACAGAGCACACCTGGCTACGCCTTGGCTTTCTCATTTTATAGGCCTGCTCAACCTCTTCAGATCTGTCTGAAGATAAGAATAAACACTGTACCTGGCATTCTTCTGGAAACATCTTATCTTCGAAATAGGAACATCTCCTGTCTCCATTCCAATATTTGCCTGAGTAAAGGCAGCCACTAATTTGCATTTTCCCAGCACTTAAAAAGTATTTTTATCACCCTGGCTGCTGTGGCTCAGTGGATTGAGCACAGGCCTGCAAACCGAAGGGTTGAGAGTTCGATTCCCAGTCAGGACATATGCCTGGATTGTGGGCCAGGTCCCCAGAAGGGGGCGCAGGAGAGGCAACCACACATTGATGTTTTTCTCCCTCTCTTTCTCCCTCCCTTCCCCTCTCTCTAAAAATAAATCAATAAAATCTTTAAAATATATATATATTTATCGCAGATTCCTGGGATCATTGTTGGTTGGTGTCAGAAAACTAAGTTCTTCCCAATTGATGTAGAAACTAGAGGCCTCCTCCAAAAAATGAATAGCCCACTCAACCACTTAAATAATAAACTAAAATAATAAAAATAATAAAACAAAACAACTCGAGTCACTCCCGCCAAGACATTAAAACAGGTGTACTTTCCCTGGTCACTAGAAATTGCTACGCTGCTATTCTGAGAATCTCCTGCGGCAGATTTGCTAAGCTACTGAAGTTCTTTGTTGAACAAACAGGACTATTTTTCTTATTGAAATGCTTTGCTTGGATTCTTTTTTAGTTGTATAAACTTTTGATGGCGATGGAAAGGCCTAGAAATGTTGAAGCCAATGGCACATCAAAAGCATCCCTGTTAGAACCTTCTAAAACATACGTAATTCCCGGTCTCATTTTATCTACGGAGTCAAGATTTTCAGGACTCACAGTGCCGGTGACTCTGAATCTTGAGAACCTTCCAGATCTTGGGTAATCCTTGGGAAACATTCTTATTATAAAACATCATCTTTTAGGCATGGTATTAGGCACATGGAGCCTGCAAGATTTTTGAGACTATTTTTTGTTTTCATTAACTCCCTATCAATAAATCTCTTAAAGAGATACCTTTTCTTCAAAGCATATAAATATATACATATGTTTTTAAGTAGCATTTTCTACACGTAGTATTTTTAACTCCACAATTGCACTTCCGCAGCCATAGAACCGGGGAAACCCTGCAATCCCGGCTCTGTCCCCATTTCCATAATCTCCCTATATTCAGATCACCTGTGACCCAAGCTTCATGAAGCCACCACAGTTTATTCACCTCCGATTGCTTTAAACAAACTTCTAAAATATCACTGAGTCCAGCTGGACCTCCACACATTTCTTCTCTAACTCATTAAAGGTAAGTTGAATTTAGGAATTGTATGGCACCTTTGCAATTTATAAAGACAATGCAGGCCCTGGCTGGTGTGGCTCAGTGAATTGAGCGCCAGCTTGTGAACTAAAGGGTCACTGGTTTGATTCCCAGTCGGGGCATGTGCCTGGGTTGCGGGCCAGGTCCTCAGTAGGGGGCGTTCCAGAGGCAAACACACATTGATGTTTCTCTTCCTCCCTTCCCCTCTCTAAAAATAAATAAAACCTTAAAAAAAAAAAAAAAAAGACAATGCAGGATTTCACAAAGCCAGAGGCTCTCTGCATCCAAAGGTGTAGATGTTTTAGGGAATGATTGTGACTATTTCCAAAAGCGCTCTTCTAGCAAGAAGTTTAGAACATGAAAGACCATGGAAAATACACTTTCTATGGCCTGTAACCCTTTGAAATACCAGGCATGGTTCCCCCTTCAACTGTGATTATACCCTCTTTCCTACTGAATCTCCACATAGAAGAAAATATCTCTCTCTTATCCTCCAGGGTAATAAGAGGGTTCAAGATTCTTTTTATTTTTTAAAGATTTTATTTATTTATTTTTAGAGATGGGAGGGATGGAGAAAGAGAGGGAGAGAAACATCCATGTGTGGTTGCCTCTCCCATGCCCCCAGCTGGAGACCTGGCCTGCAACCCAGGCATGTACCCTGACTGGGAATCGAACCGGCGACCCTTTGGTTTGAAGGCTGGCACTCAATCCACTGAGCCACACCAGCAAGGGCAGGTTCAAGATTCTTGGCGGGCAAACTAGAAATCTAATCCTTCAGTGAGTACATTGACCTGCTGGGTGAAATCTGCTCTCTGGGACACTAAGACCCTTCTAGAAATCATCTCTTGCACCCCATGGTGGAATCCCGGAGTGAACTGAGTGCATCTTACCCAGGTTTGCTACTGGAAGGTGAGCACACTGTCCCTTTAGCGGCCAGACAACCTCCTGTCCACTCTGCTGAAATCATGGTCAGAAAAAGTCTTTGCGTGAATCAGCACTAAATCTCACCCTCTAGAAACAAGGGAGTACCTCTTTGATGGACCAAGGCAAACAGTAAATCTCGACTTTGTTTTATACAATACTTCCTGTGAGCCAGTTGCTATTACTCTCTAACAAAATAAAACAAAGCAACCTGGATGAGGCCTCACGATGGAGTTGGAGTGGATATCCCGGGAATGAAAGGTTTCTATTCTGCTGTAATTTTGTTACAGTGCCCTTCTGTTCTGCATACAATGCCGTTACTAGTATTCATCTGAGAGATGCCCTCAGGCTAAAAAAAGGCCGGTGGGTTCATCCACAGGTCCTGCTGGCAGACCCAAAAAGGAATGGACTCTGAAAGTGTCTCCTCTTCTACTTACGTAGCGCAGCTAAAATGAAAGAAATGAAATAATAAGTCCACTCCACTGCAGAGGTAGTTTCACCCTCTGAGTGAAATACGTTGGTACTGTTTACATTTTACAGCTAGCGTCTTTTAATCAAAACAGGACAATGAAGATACCCACAAGCACTTCACACGTGATGATTTATTTGAACTAGTCATTTCCATAAATACGTATTGAGCCCAGCGTGGGCTAAGTCCTGGGAAGACCAAAGTGACAATGAGCAGCTGTTGCCTTAAAAACACTCATTTTTTAAAGAACATTTCAAAAAGATCATTCCTCACAGAATTTTCTTTAAAATCTGTCTAAAAAACCATGCAGTCTAGCAACGGCTGGGCAACTTGGAAAAATATATCAAGATAATCATCATTAGACAAAAAAAAAAAATATATATATATATATATAACCCGGCTGGTGTAGCTCAGTGGATTGAGCGCAGGCTGGGAACCAAAAGGTCCCGGTTCGATTCCCAGTCGGGGCACATGCCTGGGTTGCAGGCCAGGTCCCCAGTGAGGGCCATGTGAGAGGCAACCATACATTGCTCTTTCTCCCTCCCTTCTCCTTTCTCTAAAAATAAATAAATAAAATCTTAAAAAAAAAATAAAAAAATATATATATATTTTTTTTCTTTTTCCAGCCAGAAAAAAGGTACCTGGAAGATAGTGTGTCTGATCTCACTGCCAAGGAATTCCAGTAATGATTTTCTTCAGTGCTGAATGTCACATGGTACAGACATTTCACTAGTTGTGTGTGGGTGTGTGTGGGGGTGTGTTTAACTGGGAAAGGTAAATAAACCACCTGGGGCAAATATTTCTGCCACTTAGTACTTCTCCATATCATCTTTGAGTGGAGGTCATGAATTCGGCACTGTACAATTGAACATAAATATTCATACCTGTTACATTCTTCTCTAGAGCGCAAATAATGTGTCTATGTATCCGTGAAAAATACACAACATCAACTGTCTAGCATGCCATATATCAAATGAAGTCATAATTATTCTGTTGAATGGAAGCCTCAGTGGCTTTTATGTTTATTTTTGTAAAATAGTTCAACCTTGTATAATGATTATGGATAACGTTTATAATTAAAAACAAAAATTTATGATTCACTTATTTTCCAAATTTCACACAATCACTACATATTGTTTTTAGAATCAGAAAAAGTACACATGATTTTTATATATTATATATTCTTATAAAATCATAATTACGTTTTAAATATTTAGCCAAAATAAGAACTGGAAATATACTTACTTATTAACTGTGATTGTCTATATATAATGAGACTGACTGGAACTGAGCCTTCTATTTCTTGCTTTTTTTCTTATTTTCTAAAAGAAGCATGCATTGATTTCATAATAAAACAAACTTTATTATTTTCTCATAAATTAATGATCATTTATTAGGCATCTACTGTGTGCTAGATATTGTTCATATAAACTGTGATCTATTATGACACCAAATTTAGAGAAGAAAATTCGAGGTACACAGAGCATCAGTAATTTTCCCAAGTTCAAATGCTTATAAGTCCCGAACAAACTCCAGATGGTCAAAATACAGAACCCACGCTTTTAACCTGTTCGTTACAATATTTGAATTTTATTTTTTAAATGCATGTCACCAAAGATACCAAATCAAACTAATAGAATACATGGCTTGGATTTTTTTAAAACCAAATATAATCAAAATGTTGATACTTATTTATAATCACAATACACTCCCCTGCAAATGGACAGAGTTTTAGCGTGTAAGCAAATACATAGCGATGTATTTTTTGATGGTTTTGAGCAAGAACGTGCCCAGGGATGCACTGATAAAGAAAAATTGAGTCCTCAGCATTTAACCCGAGGGGGTGAAAATGTGAGTGTATTTTCATGTTTCCCTAACCCAGTGGAAGTGGGGTGCAAATGTAATAAAAGTCCAACCATGTGGAAATGTAAAAGCCAGACAGAAACACACCCCGAAACAACTACCTGCTCATTCCCATGAGGCGGAATTGCCCTCCTGGGCTGGAGCAAGAAAATCTGACCCGTTCACAGGTTCCAGAGCATGGCTGTTGCCCATCTCACCGGACAGAAAGGAGAAGCAGAGCCTCATAAACACAAGAGGCTTTGAAATGGGTGGGGCAGAAGGCCGAGCTTGAGGGGTCCCCAGGGCGTGCAGAGGCTCAGCCACTGTGCCCAGGCCTTCGCCAGGGCCCTTTAAGACAGAGAAAGTAGGCTCACTAAAGCCTCCTCATAGTGAAAGCCTTCAGGGAGGTCTCAGCCTCGGTGTACGCTCATTTCCTCATTGCTCCTTGGTGATCATTCCGTTATTTATTTGTATTTATTTAACACATACTATGTGCCAGACGCTATTCTAGGTACTAGAGTTATAACAATAAACAAAAACGTAATGGAGTGATAACTATCAAGAAAACAAAGGGCAGTAGAGAATGGGCTAAAGAGGAAACAGTCTGGCCCTGGGCACTGTTGGTGGGAGCGTACATTGGTGCAGCCGCTACGGGAGACAGGACGGAGCTTCCCCCAAAAATTAAAACTAGAACCACCCACCCGGCTGGTGTAGCTCAGTGGATTGAGCGCGGGCTGGGAACCAGAGGGTCCTGGTTCGATTCCCAGTCGGGGCACATGCCTGGGTTACAGGCCAGATCCCCAGTGAGGGCCACGTGAGAGGCAACCATACATTGCTGTTTCTCCCTCTCTTTCTCCTTCCCTTCTCCTCTCTCTGAAAATAAATAAATAAAATCTTAAAAAAAAATTAAAAAAAAAACTAGAACTACCCTATGATCTAGCAATTTCACTGCTGGGTGTTTATTCGAAGGGAGTGAAAACAGGACCTCAAAGACGTATGGACACCCCCATGTTCATTGCAGCATTATTCACAGTAGTCAAGACATGGAAGCAACCTCAGTATCTATCAACTGATTAATAGATAAAGGTGTAACACACACACCCGCACACACACACACACAATGGAATATTATCTGGCCACGAGATAGAAGGAGATCGTGCCCTTGTGAGAACATGAATGGGACGTGAGCTCATTAGACTAAGTGAAGTGAGTGAGACAGAGGAAGACAAACTCTGTGTAATGTGAGTTATACGTGGGGTCAAAAGGAGTCGAACTCAGAGAAGCTGAGGGGAGCGGGGTTACCAGGGGAGGGGGTGGGGGAAATGGGAAAATGCGGGATGCAGTGTCCGAACTCCCAATTGTAAGATGAATAAGTTTGGGGATCTAATGTACTGCATGGTGATTACAGCTGATAATACTGTTTCCTATATCTGGAAGTGGTTAAGACAGTAGATCTTCATCCAATGGTCTCACCACAAAAAGAACCGGAAACTAGGGGATGAGATGAGGTGGCAGCTAATGCTGTGGTCGCAGCCATTTTGCAGTATAAGGATGTATCAAAGAGGTTTATTGCTACCCGCAATATTTATCATGATGTTGACATGCACTTTCTTTTTTCGTTAAAGATTTCATTTATTTTATTTTAGACAGAGGGGAAGGAAGGAGAAATATTAATGTGTGGTTGCCTCTCCCATGCCCCCTACTGGGGACCTGTCCCGCAACCCAGGCATGGGCCCTGATTGGGAATCGAACCAGTGACCCTGTGGTTCGCAGTCTGGTACTCCATCCACTGAGCCACACCAGCCAGGGCTGACATGTATTGTCTTCCATCAGACATTCAAAACAAAACAAAACAATAATATTACATTTTTTAGTATAAACCTTGTTATTGCATTTATTTATTTATCTATCTTTTATTTGATTTTCTATTACATTCAATATTATTCTGTACCAGTCTCGGGGGTACAGCATAGTGGTTAGGCAATCACGTATGTTACAGAGTGTTCGCCCCCCCAGATGTTTCAACTACCCACCTGGCACCACACATTATTATTACAATATTATTGACTGTGTTTCCTAAGCTATAATAATAATTTTACACATTTATCAAAATCTTTTTTGGGGGGAAAAACCTCTCTAGACAAACTGAGTACACCTATCCACTGAGTGACATAAAATTGATGTGTATTTGGTGCCTTTTAAGCTTCAGGTTCTTAGATTTCTGATGTTCGTCGATTATATAAATTTAGATATCCCCAATCCTTCTCTTTCCAGAACGTATGTATTGAGTAGGGTTAGTTATTTTCTATTCATTTTGATAAATTGAAAAAATGAATGACGAGGCCTACAAGGCGACTCCTGATTAGTTAGCTGTAGGTTATCCTGAACGTAAGCCTCTGCTGAGAATATTAGTGCCTTCTTTTTCCAAAGGCCCACGGACAGCAGCTGGGCCTGCAGTGAACATGAACTTGAAAATCAGAGTGACGTCTGAGTGATCTCGGGCCCTTCGCCTACACCCTGAGCCTTCCTGTGTGTCTACAGCGACGATGATGCTTATATTCCTGCCCTCCCGGTGCTGTGGGTGGATTAAATGCGTGCGGTCTCTAGCGTGACACACGACAGGCACTCAGTAAATTAGTGCAATTCTCCAGTGCTCACCAACGTGAACACGTGTGTGTGTGTGTGTGTCTGTGTGTAACTAACACAATGGAGATGATTAAGCTCAGCAAAAGAGAGTACCAGATTCCCAACAGTGGCTGGACTTGATTGACACCGGACGCCTTTCGTGACAACGACGCCAGGTAATATTAACTTTTAATCCATGAAAAACCTGGCCGCCGATTAAAATGCCTTGCGGTTTGATGAATGGAACTAGATCAGAAGGCAAGGTTTTCGTCACACGCAAGGTACGTGGGGTCGCACTGGGAGAGAGCAAATGACACGGGACACCGTCGCGACAAAAATCAGCGGCTACTAATGAGGCTTGTTAGTGATGCTAATCTATGTAAATGTTATTAATTGAGAACATCTATCTTTTATCTCCAACATTTGGTAATCAGGCAATTAAAAAACAATGACATTCCCGGTGCTTGTTCCTACTGGTATATATATATTTTTTTCTTAAATGATCAAAGAGTTCAGAATAAGAAAAAAGAAGTCCCTTATCAAGAGGCAGGCCTTGCCTTGGGCGACGAAGCCTCATTAAAGGCAGAAAAAGCTCTGTTGATCACCAATTAACCTGATTTGTGGGGACTCTGATAAAGACCTACCCGAACAGGAGTTTTCTATGGTAAATGACACAGTGTGTTGACAAAAATAAAAGCGATGCATTGAAAAGAATAAAGAGAGACGAGACTATCAAGGACTCGTTGGATTTGGAAGTCATTTTACCCAGGGGCCCAATGACCAGAGAGAGAGGAGCTTTTGTCCCTTGGGTGGCCTCATAGCCACTCCCACGGACTCAGTCCACCTTCGGTCAGATAGAAGCAGAACGCAAATCTGCCTTCCCCTTTCCACCACCTTGTCAAAGCTCTGCTCCTCCAGTTAGAACAGACGCCGGATTTTAGGAATGGCGTGGGTGTGGCCAGGCCCTCGGCCGTATTGCACATCCACAGAACTCAAATCCAGGCTTGCTCGGGTGCCTGTTGGTGAAGTTGGCAAGTATTCTTCTTTGAAAGCTAGCATGGTGTTAAATCACACTGGGCAATTTATGTTGCATATTTTTATACACAGAAAATATAGTGATTCGTAGAAATGGCGATCGAGGTAGCAATAATAGCAACAGTTATCTGTCGGGCGCTTACTAAGAAGCCCTTGGCAATGGGCTTCTGACCCCACTGATATTCATAATAACCCTACGGTATGCATAGCATTCCAGAGATAGACAGACAGACAGACAGACAGATAGATAGATAGATATAGATAGATATCCTGTATTTACAGGATTATTGGCACCTCTCTCAAAACGTTCACAATTTATCAAATATACTTAAAACCATTTATTGTAAGCTGTTGTTTTTAATTCTCCCTTTTTTCTTTTTCCAAAGTCTTAAAGGTCTTCAACAAACTCTTCACTACCACGTTAGACTCCACTGGTGAGCTTTGAATTTCCTAGTTGGGTGGCCCATATGTTATAGAATGCAACCAGGGGGTGGGGGTGAGGGGCAAGATACTGTTACCGTATGGACCGCCCCCCCTTTTCCAGGGTCCCTCTGTACCAGGTTCGCCTTGCCTGCCACCCTTAGGAATTGGAATTATGGATCTCGATGCCAGGGCTGGGTGAAAAGGAAAGGGATTATTTATTCAAAAGTTATACAGGTTTAGAATAATGACTTAATGTCACCGTGAAATACTCAAAGTCCCTTAAAATACCCGCAAACACACACAGTCCTTCCTTCCCCGCCTTTGCCCAGTCAGGCCAATCAGGGGTACCGTATCCCAGGAAAATGAGAGATCTGTGGATCAGCCAGCTCCCGGTTCTTCCCAGTAATCCGTGCTCTGCTGGGAGGTCTCTGCGATTCCCAGCGCCATCAGCTGTATCACTATGATCTCCAGCTCTTAATCCAAAACCATGTGGCACCAAAGCTCGCTCTCACGGCCCACCAGCGAGAGAGCTTTCACCTATTTCCTTCCCTGCAAGGTCTCGCTTGTTCCCGACCCTAGTCCTGCACTGTCTCTCCTGCTTTCTAAGCTGCGTGGTAAAGGGAGCCCCAAAACCACGTGGTTCCCACCGGCATGGCTGCTGTGCCTGAGTTTAAAATCCCAGCGCGAATCTTCCTCTGCACCCCCATTTCTGACTCCTCCCACAGTCGACTATACCTGCCAGCATTCCTGTATTTTTCCAGCCTTTCTTAGCTGCCGGAGTTAGTCCGGGCAGCCGTGGCCTTGTGCCGAGGAGCGAACCAAACTCTCACGTAGGTGCCATAATCAGAGGGAACTGCCTCCCAGTTATGTACGTCATGGGTTGAAGTCACTCCCATCTCCCTGGCTCAAAGCATGGCCATGGCTACCTAACATACCTATGAAGCTAGCCAGCTGTTACAGATATGCAGAATAACCATTTTTGCATAGCTAGGTATGAAGCTGGCCAATTGTCGATAGGCAAAATAGCCCACAACCGTGCTCCCTATATCCCGTCTCCTAGTCCAGACTTGTGGGGGTGAGGATGTTCTATATTTTTATCTTTTCTGGACACCCTGAGTTCTGGACCCCATTTCAAATCCTTCATTTGCACACAGTGTAAATTCCCAACAAGAGTGTTAGTCTGTCCCCCCGAAATTCAGGAGAAGGCAGTCATGGGGTAGCCAATTCAAATGTAGGTTATAGAACTCTCTGAGGGGTGTTAGATTTTAGTGAGATCATTGATATAAAAAATAAAGGCCTGTGAATGTGGTATTTCTGGCTCCTCTTCTTTCCCCATTGTTTCAGCAGTCCCACAGGGCCTAACACCAGCCAGAAAGCAAACACAGCAGAAACGCTGCCCCCTATGGGCATAAAATGGTACATTATCATGATTCGCTTCAGAACCAACATAAAAAGCAGTATTTTATTGGAACAAAGATCAGAACCTTTGTTCTCATTCTTCTTAGCATTAATTATTTGTTGCTGTTGTTGTTGTTTGGCTTTTATTTTTATTTTTTAAATTATATTTTATTGACTATGCTATTACAGTTGTCCTGATTTCCCCCCTTTGCCCCCCCTCCACCCAGCAACCCCCACTCCCTCAGGCCATCCCCCCACCCTTGTTCATGTCCATGGTCATGCATATAAATTCTTTGTCTACTCCCTTTCCTATACTGCATTTTAAATTCCCCTGGCTATTCTGTAACTATCTATTTGTACTTCTTAATCCCCTCACCTCTCACTCATTCTCCCACCCCCACCCTTCCATCGATTTCTCTTTAACCTCCAGCATTTTAATTATGATGTGTCTTGGAGTGAGCCTCTTTGCATCCATCTTGTTTGGGACTCTCTGTACTTCCTGGACTTGCATGTCTATTTTATTCACCAAATTAGGGAAGTTTTCTTTCATTATTTTTTTTTTAATTTCCAATTTCTTGCTTTTTCTCTTCTTCTGGTATCCCTATGAAGCAAATGTTGGATTGCTTAAAGTTGTCCTGGAGGCTGCTTATACTATCCTTGATTTCTTGGATTCTCTTTTCTTCTTGCTGTTCTGACTGGCTGTTTTTTGGCTTCCTTATATTCCAAATCATCGATTTGATTCTCAGCTTCATCCACTCTCCTGTTGTTTCCCTGTAGATTGTTCTTTATTTCAAATAGTGTATCCTTTGATTCTGACTGGATGTTTTTTACACGGCTGAGCTCCTCACTAAGTTCCTGGAGCATTGTTATTACCAGTGTTTTGAACTCTGCATCAAGATTGCTTATTTCCACTTAGTTTAACTCTTTTTCTGGAGTTTTGACCTGTTCTCTCATTGAGATGGGATCTTAGATACCAGTCTGCTGGCTGTGTTGGGGGAGGGCCCAGAAAAGGGACAATGGCCTGTGCTCACCTTGATGCCGGAGACCTCAGCCTCCTCCTGCACGCCACTGGTGCCATCCCACCACCAGAGCCCAGAGGGAGTGAGTCCTAGTAGGTGAGTCTTTTTGGGAGTTCTTTAAGAGGAAATGCTTGGGGTTCCAGAAGTTTCTTCCACTGACCCAATCCCTACTGGTTTTTGCAGCCAGAAGTTATGGGGACTTATCTTCCTGGCACTGGAACACTGGGCTGTGGGGCCTGGTGTGGGCTGGGCCACCTTGCTCCTGATATATCCCCCTCCGAATTTTTATCTACCACACATGGGTGTGGGACCAGTCCATTCCAAATCTTCATGCCTCCTACCAGTCGAGATGGATGTAGTTTCTTTAATTCCGTAGTTGTCAAAGTTCCCTTCAGCTCTGTTTCTATCGGTTCTGAGCAATGGTTGCTTATATCTTAGTTGTAATTTTGTTGTGGTTGTGCAAAGAAGCGAGCCGTGTCTGCCATCTTGACAGGAAGTCTAGCATTAATTCTTATGGTATTATAGTTGGTGGTGGTGGTAAGCTTCATATCAGTGCACAGTTGAGTCTATTGCCATTTCCATATATTGTCTTTAAATTCTGGAATTTCTGTGAATTTAAAAAGTTTAAAATCCTTGGTATAGTATGCTGGTTCATTTCTTCCATTGGACAGTCAAGGATAGAAGGTGAGAACTGAAAGAGAACTAAAGATACAAGTTGGCTTGTTAAAGAGACTGGATCTCACTAGCTCTGATTTTATTTTCCTAATGTAATGAATGGGGTACATACAAGATTTAGGTGCCAGACCGGCTTCTCAGAGTCAGTAACTGCATATTGTAGACTGTGGGTGGGGGTTTAGGGTAAAGGAAAATGCCTTCATTGGCTCTTTGTTTTATCTGAACCGATACATTCTCAATAAAATTTACAGAGCATGTCTAAATATTACCATAGGCAGTGGTTTTCAAAGGTGAGTGCGCATAAAAATGTCCTTTGTTCCTGTTAAAATTCAGTAAATTTACTGTGAGAACCCAGAATATGAGCTTTAACAAATGCTATACACACACAGCACCAACCAGACAAAACAAAGGAGAACAAACAAAAACCCTAACCAGGGATTCTGTCACTTGTAGAGCAAGAAATAAATAAGCTTTGAGGATGGTTTTTACCTCAGCCTCCCATCTAGAAAATCCGTATTGAATGCTTACTATGTGTTAGGGAAGATTTCCAGGGCCTGCAAGACATATAGATGGATTTTTTTTTCTTCCCCTTTTTTCTGAGGAAGAATGGGAAAGGAAACTCAAACAAGAAGATGTGGTGAGTTATTGTGAATGGCAGTGGGAAGCTGGAAAATCCATCTCAGAAAATTTGAATTCCTGTTCCACTAACACTTTGGTGTCTGCGTTCCTTCTTGCCATGTTTCGCAACAAGAAATTAAATCTTGTTCGCCCCAAATCTAAGGTGTTGGGTTCTATCTCCATTTTAAGGACGTACTGAGTAGTGGTAAGAACATGTGGGAGGAGAAGACAACTGATTTGTTGATTCGTGATTTGGGGGAACCACGAAATGACGCAGACAGCGTGCTGAGAATACAAATTATACCATCGGTGCGTGTTTTTATTTTTACTGCCTGCCTCTGTTTGGTCACCTCTGCATGTTTGAGTGAAACAGGCCCCTGGACAACCATCCAGTGAGGTTTGTGGGAAGGGTTAAACTCTAGGAGGACGGGAAGGATGGCTGAACTCAGGTGTGCCTTATCTAGACAATGTTCCCCATAGGCTGAAGCAAGCGATGCTCAGGAAAGAGAGAGAGAGAGAAAGTAACCAGAATTGCTCAGGTGAGGACAATTCTGACAGCCACCAGAGAGCAGGAAGGGGAGAGATTGTAAGTGACATCAGAAGGGATTGCCTCATGAAAGGTCTTGGAACCCATAGGTAATTATTTGCATATGACCCAGAAGCTAATGGGAAGTCACTTGTGGGTCTCGAGAAAAAGGGAATGGAAACAGCAGGCAGAAGAGATGAGCTGAGGGGCCAACTGGATGAGAAATTGGGGGGGGCCTGAGGAAGGCTGGGGTCCACCCCAGACCCCAGTGAGGTCCTATGGCAGAGGGGACCTTGTCAATACCAATGAGGAAGCAAAAGCCAGGCAGGTTACGTGGCTCGCCCAGGAGCCCACCTGCTGGTTCCTTTGCTCACGTACTTGTATTCTGGATAGATTTATGTATATCCCATCTTACTCTTGATGTCAGATTTAATATAGTTTGCTTATTGTGTCTGTCTATTCCACCGGCTTCCGAAAGGTCTTCCCAATAAGCTGTGAGCCAAAATTAACTATATCAGCGTTTCCAAGGCTGAATTTCAGGCTTTGGTATTTTTTTTTAATAGAACTGTTCAGAAAATGCTAATGTGCAGCTAGGGCCGACAGGCACATTTCTAAAAACAGCAAAGGAAACGGATGCTCTGGTGTCCCTGAGGTGCTGAGCCCTGATGACGGACCAAGGACACTTTCCAGGGAGCTGAGGTCCTACAGGACAGGCACTGGGCAGGTGCTTTTCCTGTTTATTTATTTATTTGCTTATTTATTTTTAGAGAGGGGGGAGGGAGAAAGACATGGAGAGAAACATCTGCTCCCCAGCCGGGGACTGAAGCTGAAACCCAGCCATGTGCCCTGCAGGGGAATTGAACCAGGGACCTTCCGCTTTGTGGGACAGTGCCCAGCCCACTGAGCCACACCCACCGGTCAGGGCACTTTTCCTTTTCTGTTCCAAGAAAGGAAAAGCACCCGTTTCCAGCGACAAAACTTCTTCTAGAAACGAAACTCCCATCAGAAAGGGGTTCCTGGTCTTTTCATAAGGTTTTTGTAAGAAAAGTTTCTGATGTCAACTACAGTTTTAGAAAATCAGGACGCCTACTTTGTCCCAGGGTTCCCTGCTGATCTGGGTGAGGAACCGTGGTCACAGCCTAGTGAGTAATTAGGGGAAGCCACCACACCAGGGAGCTGGGCAAAATGGCCCAGCTACTTAAAAATAAATAAATAAAATATATATACACATATAACACATTCTACATGAGTATGGGATGTTTGAACAAACCTCTAGCAGATGCTGAATTGCCAACATCTCATGAAATAATTCTCTAACAAGAACCTCGAGTGAAGATATTTTATGATCTTATTTAAGCTGATAACCATATGCTTCCAACACCAGCCTTGAAGACAGAAAAGGTTATTAATCTGTCGCTTGTGTTGGAAGAGTGAGATTTTTTTTTTAAGCTCAGCAGGAGGCCAACGCTGTTCAAACAAAATCCTTTTTCTTCAGGGAGATCCAAGAGTTTCATCTGGGTGGAGGTCTAGTTCTTTTCCAGAGATGCAGATACCTGGTGGAAACCCAACGCGGTAGGTTTTGTGGCATCGAAAAACAGCTGGTGAACGAGGCAGCCAGAACGACCCCTCTGCTGGGATCCTATGCCCACGATGAACCTCCCACCCGCCCCCTCCCTGCCTTGCGCCCCCAGTTTCCATATCAGATGTTAGGGTACGTGATTGCAAAGGTGAAAGGCAAGAAAAACGAACAGACTGTAAGATTTGATAATAGCGTGGAGGTCAAAACAAAGCAAAACAAAGCAACCGAGGAATGGGAGTTGGAAATTGTGTGTGTTTGCCAAGACTCCCAGAGGAGAATCTTTTTTTTTAAAGGCATTGATCAGGACGCTTTACCCACACGACACCAACATCTAGCCCCCTGGGACATCTGGCAGATTGTCAAAAATTCTTCATTTTCCCTCCGAGTGCTTGGTGTCACTTGGTCACTGACCACCAAGGCATCCTTTATGGAGGACCAGCGCTGAGACGCGGCTTCCAGAAAGGGGAACAAGAACATGGCTTCCTTTGTGAGCATCAAATTAATCTTATTAATAAGGGAGAAAAGTTGAAATCCAAATAGGGGTCTATCTGGTTAAATCTGGATCAACGGGAAATGTGCCACGGGACAAAAAAAAAAAAAAAACAAACAAAGAACAGCGGTAATTACACCCACATGAAAGAGAGGCCAGGAATTAACATCACGGCGGCAGACCAGAGAGCAGGCCTGGCAAAATGGCGAGATCGCTGTAGTTGTATTAAGACGTCTTAATTATATGATTGATGCAGGCTTCAAAAGAAAACTCAGAAGCCACGGTGGCTCCGAGGGCGTGAGTATTATCGAAAGGATAAAGACAGCTTCCCCAGAAGAAAACCGTTCTAAGGGGAAGCCTGGGAGGTTTGCGTGGCAGAACTAATCAATAATGTCTTGGTTTTATCTATATTAAGTTTAATAAAATTTGATGACACCCGTGATTGAAGATCACACACGCAATTATGGCCACATCAAAGGTATTCGGTGGCCCACGTTCAGCCTGAGAAGTATAGCGAATCAGAGCCTGCGTGTGTGAACTCCAATCCACGGGACGACACAGGCCCACAGAGGGGACAAGGACTTCGTGGCGTGCCTTCCCCTTTCCATCTTTACAAAAAGCAGAGTAAGCTTTCTTGTCAGCCTTAAACCAAGCCCACATTTCTCTCATTCTGCCAGCTTTCTGATCTCAGGATTTGGGGGGTGGGAGGGAGGTAAAACAGCTTGCCACCAGAGGAAGTTCACAAACCTACCGTGTAAGCGAAGTCTCTGCTCATGGGTCTGTCCTCATCTCCTTTTGGGAAGCCAAGGAAAGTCGAAAAAGACACAGCAAAGAAGACAAGAAGGAATCCTGGTAAAATTCCACCTAGTCCCTTGCCAAAAAAAAAAAAAAAAAAATGGCAAGAAGGGGACTTTCTTGTCAAATTTCAAATGCAGCTTTGCCGAACAAAAGGAGAAAATGACACCTGCAATTACCTCGGCTTTAAGAGCTCAGTGCAAATCGCTTTAATCCTCCGGACTTTGTTCTTCTGTCATATTTTATTTTAACTTCAACAGGTGTACAAATTGTTGGGACTGCAGCTGGGGAACGCCATTCAGGCCCGCGGGGCTGAATTCAAGCAGATCATGGCTTGAGCTTTGCTGCACGTGGTCAGCTGGTAGGTTCTCCAAGAAAGAGGACCTTTGTGTCAGTGAAATTTGTCCTCAGTGTGGCGGCCAAAAGAATATTCCAACGTTCTCCACCAGTCTGACTCCATAGGGGATTGTTCTGTGAGTTTCGATCGGACGGGTAAAGGAAGCAATTCTGGCTAGCGTTCATTTCACTTGAATCAATCAGAGGAAGACAATAATGCATTTCAACACCATCTTTCTTAGATTGTGTTGGATGTCATTTTATACTCGAGAATCTCTTATAAGCCTCGCTAACATGATTTGACATGGCACATTATACAAGTTGAGTTTTTCTTTTTTCTTTTGCCTTACAAAAAAGTATTAAGTTGCAGATCGAAAAAAAAAAAAAAAAACCAGGTAATAAAGTCACAATAAGTTATTTACATATCAAACAGTAACTATGCTTCTGAATGGAATTTGTTTTCCTAAAACTCTGATTAGGTTCTCTTTCCATGCCAGAAATTTCCATGCCAAAAGCTGATGAGAATTTTCTAAACAGAAATGACGTCATCTGTTTTTGTCTATCTCAACATCCTTCCTCATATGAGTAAGTGGAAGTTCCAGCACTCTGAAAGCGGGGCTTTTAGACCCAAAAGGCATGCTGTTTCTGTTCTACCACACTCCAGTTAATTATAAAATCAACACAATATCGTGTCTGAAATACCTCCATTTTTCCAGGTTTATCCCATGGTATTTTTTTTAAGATTTTATTTATTTATTTTTAGAGAGAGGGGAAGGAGAAAGAGAGGGAGAGAAACAGCAATGTATGATTGCCTCTCACATGGCCCTCATTGGGGACCCGGCCCGCAACCCAGGCATGTGCCCTGACTGGGAATCGAACCGGGACCTCTTGGTTCCCAGCCCGCGCTCAATCCACTGAACTACACCAGCCAGGCTATCCCATGGTATTTTAACAAAAACTTTCTAAGGTCATTAAGACACGGAGGGTCAAGGCCACAGCCCACACCTGCACTGAGAACCAACAGTCACGGTGGAAAAAAACAAATTAAAAAAAGCTTGTGTTCTGCATCAGTTTGGGCCCTCCAAGAAGAAGAAACCAAGACAAGATTAGCCATACAGGAGACTTGAAAGTTTCAATGTGTAAAATCAGAGGCTACATGGCTGGCTGGTGTGGCTCAGCGGATTGAGTGCCTGCCTGGGAACCGAAAGGTCGCCGGTTCAATTCCCAGTCAGGGCACATGCCGGGGTGATGGGCCAGGTCCCCAGCTGGGGGCATGCAAGAGACAACCAACCAATCGATGTATCTCTTGCACACTGATGTTTCTCTCCTTTTCTTTCTCCCTAATTAAAAAAAAAAAATTAAACTAAACTTTAAAAATTGGAGGTGGGAGGCTACTTTGGTAGGAGCATGTGAGAGATCCTGAAAATGTGACTACTAAGGTTGAATCTTGTATCACCAAGAAGAATTCCCATCGCTCCGTCCCTGAAAGAAGCCGGCTGCACGTTTCATTGCTTTGCCGTGTGTGGAGACTCTATTTCTGAACTTGCTGGAGCCTCCACCACCCGCCCCGCCGACTCCCCACCGCCCCCCCCCCGTGAAGAGTGATATTATTAGCTCTGATTGACCAGATCTGACGGGAAGAGGGTGACAGTCGGAGCTCCGTGAATTACACAGATGAAAATAAAAGCTGCAGTGTGCAGACAGGAGGGGTGAAGGGTCCATTGAAAATCAGAGAGATTAGGAACTCATCACATTATTTGTGGGTTATCAGGAGACAGAGGTAATGAAAGTGAGACCTATATCCTTGATCAATAAGAGTTTGACTGCATTTTGAGTTCATTTTCTCCTGCCGAGAGAGAGACAGCAGGCTTTACTATTGATCAGTGTGTTAATCCATAACTAGACCGGGTCTTAGCCTGGTGGAGCAGGCAGGAAAAATAAGATAATAAGCGGGAACTCTTGATCTTTTATTCTGGTGCGCTAGGTAAAGAGAGTGCGGGAGTTC
>PVJI01019335.1:0-31280 GCA_004026765.1 Micronycteris hirsuta
GGGGTGGGGGCAAGAAGGGGGGGAAGTGGGACAACTGTAACAGCATAATCAATAAAATATAGTTAAAAAAAAGAAAAAACATCCAACAAGAAAAGAATGAAGAAAGAATTCAAAAAAAAATGAGGAGAGGCTTAGGAATCTCCAGGACATCTTTAAACGTCCCAACATCCGAGTCATAGGGGTGCCAGAAGGAGAAGAGGAAGACCAAGGGATTGAACACTTATTTGAACAAATAATGAAGGAGAACTTCCTCAAGCTGGTGAAGGAAATAGACTTCCAGGAAGTCCAGGAAGCTCAGAGAGTTCCAAAGAAGTTGGACCCAAAGAGGAACACACCAAGGCACATCATAATGACATTACCCAAGATTAAAAATAAGGAGAGAATTTTAGAAGCAGCAAGAGAAAAGGAGACAATCACCTACAAAGAAGTTCCTATAAGAGTGTCAGCTGTTTTCTCAACAGAGACCTTACAGGCATGAGGGGGTGGAAAGAAGTGTTCCAAGTCATGAAAAGCAAGGACCTTCATCCAAGAATACTCTATCCAGCAAAACTATCATTTAGAATGGAAGGGCAGATAAAGTGCTTCTCAGATAAGGTCAAGTTCAAGGAGTTCATCATCACCCAGCCTTTATTGTATGAAATGTTAAAGGGATTTATATAAGGCAGGGAGGGATATCAACAGAGGAGTGGGAGGGGGAGGGGGGAAAGGGGCAGAGAATAAGTAGCATAAATGTTAGGTAGAAAAAAGACAGGGGGAGGTTAATAATGGTATAGGAAATGTAGAAGCCAAAGAACTTATGTGTATGACCTATGGACAAAAACTAAAGGGCGGGGAATGGGGGGCTACAGGGGCGGAGGGGAAAAAAGGGGGAAAAATGGGACAACTGTAGTAGCATAATCAATAAAATTTATTAAAAAAAACTTCATGTAATGGCTCTTTCTAGAAGTAGGGTAGACACTACACAAAGTGAGCCTGGGACATCTTACAGTGATAAAAAGTTAGAAAGGGCTAAAAAAACATCCACAGTCACGGGACGTATAAAGGTACCTAGGGGTCAACTGAAAGAGTTCCGAATAGCCAAACCTGGAAAAATGTGAGCAATAAGATAAATATTGTATTATTGGATTATAACCCAGAGTAGAAAATAAATACTTATGAATCCATACTGAAATAAATGATTAAATAAATGCATGAATAAATAAATAAATGACATATCTACTGTGCAGAAAAATTCCAAATAATTTCTGTAGATACTCTGCCCTTCAGAAACCCCACCACTCAACTGTGGGATGCACATAGTGGCTGACTTCCAAAAAATTCCAGAGTATATGTCATATAAAATATATTTTTAAAAAATTTAAATAAAAAAAATTAAAAGTAAAAAAAAAATCCAGAGTATAGTATACACAGAAGGGGCAGGGTCACTTCACATTGGAGAAACCTTACAAACACTACATGAGACAGGTGATGAAGGTCAACCTCAAGAATGGTAAGTCATAATGATAGTGTGTACCGTTGATATAATTTGATGAAAACGGCACTTTACTGATGCAGCTCCTCCAAAAACCCCAATTTAACAATAATAAAAACACCAGACAATCCCCTGACCTGTACTCCTCAAACTGTTAAGGTCATTCAAAGCAAGGAAAACCTTAAAAACTGTCATAGCCAAGAAGAGTCTAAGGAGATATGATGACTATATGTAAGCTAGTGTCCTATATCCTGGAACAGTAAAAACAATATTAGGGGAAAACTGAGGAAGGCTGAATAAAGTACAAACTTCAGTTAATAGCAGTATATCAATATTGTTTCATTAACTGTGACAAATTGGTTCATTAATTGTAACATGTTAACAATGGGAGAACTGACTCCTGGGTGCATGGGAAATCTCTGTACTATTTCTGTATGTTTTTCTGTAAATCTAAAAGTGTTTCTAAAATAATTTGACTAGTCAAAACCACTGCCTCTAATATAATCACCTTTATGCCAAGCCTAGCTATACAAGAACTGATTTATCTCTACATAAATTGTAGTCCAGTTTAATTCCAAAAATCACAAGCCATGATTTTTGAAAAGGGAGAAATGCACAAAAACAAAATAAGTAAAGCACAATTTTTTAAATCAACCAAAGGGTAAAATATGTACACACAATTTTTAAATGGGCTGCTTCAAACAGATGCACCAAATCCCTTTATGTAATGTTCTCAATTCAGTGGGTGCCGTATTGCTAAAACTAAATTATGATTAAAAAAGTAAAACCACAGGAAGCCAGTCAAGGTGGGGGAATATGTAAATATAGTACTTTCATCCCCCCACAACCACATCAAGATTATAACTAAACTACAGAACAACTATCACTCAGAACCGCCTGAAATCTAGCTGAACAGAAGTCCTACAACTAAGGATATAAAGAAAAGGCCACATCAAGATTCATTGTGGCAAAAATGTAGAATGAGTTCATGCCACACCCAGGTGTGGTGAATAAAAATCAAAAGGGTTATATTGATTGTGGAGGTCCTCCCTGAGAAGTGAAGGGGTCTCAGCCCCAGACTAAGCCCCCTAGACCATGGTTCCATTGATGGGAAGAGAAGTCCCTATAACTTGTGGCTATAAAAACCAGCAGGGACTGTGGCTGAATGAGAGGGAGGGCTTCTTAAAGGGCCACAGCACAGACATACTCAGAATCACTTGTTTTGAACTCCAACCCCAGGACAGTGGCTCTAAAGGCAGCAGAGGCATATGGGAGAAAGTGAAGAGTCTGGCTTCAGGTCATAGGCTGGAGGCGCAGCTTTCTCCCAGACCAAAGTACTGGCAGAGGCTATTGTTCCTTTACAGAGCCCTTCCCCCCACAGAGCCAGCAGGTGGGCACCATATCTGAGCCTCCATCAATCTGGCTAAAGGAGTCCATCACCACCAATCCAGTTTACAAGAAATGTTAAAGGGTGTTCTTGAAGAAGAAGAAAAAGAAGAGAAGAAGAAGAAAAAGAAGAAAGGATAAAAATATGAATAATAAAATGGCAATAACTACATATCTATCAACCATTACTTTAAATGCAAATTGATTAAATGGTCCAATCAGAAGATATATGGAGGCTGAATGGATAACAAAACAAGACACTTACATAACACAGGGTCTGGCACAAATAGCACCCTTTTTATTACAAAATATTTTATTACAAAATCATAAGCATGCTATTCTGTAACATAACAATATCACATTCAAGCATACCATAGCACATTTTAGATGAAATGTTCAAATTACAACTCTAAATTATTACACCCATATTATTACCCTACCAACCATGCTGAAGCAGGCCTTACTTCTGCTGGACCCTGTAGACTGTCTACAAGAGAACTACTTCAGATCAAAAGACACACAGAGACTGAAGTAAAGGGATGGAAAAGAATATATCATTAAAATTGAAACAAACAAATAAATAAAAGATGCGGTAGCAATACTTAGACTAGACAAAATAGACTTTAAAACAAAGGCTATAGAATGAGACAAAGAAGGACCCAAAAATTCCACTTCTGGTGTTTATGAAAGAAATCTGAAACACTGAATCAAGAAACATATGCATCCATATGTTCATTGCAGCATTATTTACAATAGCCAAGAAACAGAAGCAACTGAAGTGTCCAACAATAGATAAATGGATAAAGAAGTAGTGCATATATATTATGGAACATGTCTCAGCCATAAAAAAAGAATGAAATCTTGCCATCTGCAACAACGTGGATGGACCTAGAGGGTATTGTGCTGAGTAAAATAAATGAGACAATGGAAGGCAAATGCCAAATGATTTCCATTCCACTTGTATGTGGAATGTAAAGAATATAAATAAACAAACAAAACAGAAACAGACTCATAGATACAGAGAACAGACTAATGGTTGTCAGATGGGAGGGAGGTTGGGGAGAATGGGTGAAAAAGGTGAAGGGATTAACAAACACGAATTGGGAGTTACAAAATAGTCACAGGGATGTGAAGTACAACATAAGGAATATAGTCAATAATATTCTAATAATAATGTATGGTGCCAAAAGGGTTTATTGGGTCATCACTTAGAAATATAATGTCTGATCACTGGGTTATGCACCTGAAAATAGCGTAATAGTAATATAATAATGTATGTCAACTTTAATTGAAAAATAAAAATTATTTAAAGTGAAAAACATAATAAAAATAAGGAAATCCTGCCATTTATGACAACATGGATAAATCTGGAGGTCATTATACTAAGTGAAAAAAAATAAAACACTATCTTCTATATACTTAACATGTTAGATACATCAACTTGTGATTTAATGGGTATTTGTAAAACTCTTGCAGCACAAATATAAAAATTGTTATTTTTGTTTTTTTGGCTAATTTTACTTAATGCAGCATAAACGTATAGATATCTTAACTAACTTTATTACAGTAATAAAGTATTTGGCTAGAACTACCCATTTTAAATAAAAATGTCCAAATCATTTGATTTTATCATATAAAATCAAAGAATAATTTTGTTCATATATTTAAATAGAAATACTGTCTATCAGAAGAGTATTTTGTGATGATAAATCAATTCAAAATGTTTTAAACTCTCTTAATTGCAACAAATCAAAGTATGGCTGCTTCAATATTTTATCTTATAACAGCTTTTACATTATACTTTTTAAAAAATCTGGAATACTGTGTATATCAGATGATCTAGTGCTTCGTATCATAAATTATGAAGAATATATAACATCAATCTATTGATTCAACTACATAACTTTTACATCTCAGTTTTCTAATGGATTTATTTTATATCAATTCTTTAAAGCTTTATAGCTAAACCATTTTTATACTTGCTCCCTTCTGAGCATTAGAATTAGGTACAGAATAAAAATTCCAAATAATAATCTAGAGTCACAGCCAATCTTTGGAGTCCTAATATGCTGGGAGGAGGAGAACCCTTTGAGCAAGAGTACTCTGTATTGAAAGCTTGGTGTTATCAAAACCTCAAGCAAGACACGTCTTTAGGGCACTCACATGTATCTGCAGAGCTTTAGAGCACGTTGCCATGGAACATAACTCCTTTAAGGACTACAAAGAACAGCCATTTTGGCATAATAGTCCCATTTCTTAACATTACTTTGTCGCATTCATCAAGATGTATTACAAACCGTACCAATTTAGGAACAATGCCCTGCCTTTTCAGATGCATTCATACTGGATCTTAGAATCAACTCCATTTTAGCAACTGATTAGTTACACTGACAAACTTTTAAGAATAGGGCTCTACAATTTTAGAAAATGTTACCACTCTCCTTGTAAATTAATGATATGTTCCCCATTGCACAATAATAGGTGGTTATCAGCCTTTCCTCTCCATCCTGTCTCAGTCATTTAGGTAAATCTACCCTGCGTCCTCCAGAGAGATTCATGCTGTCATCCTACTTCCTGGTATCAAGATGTATGGATATTGTAGCAGTCCCTTAATCTTCACATCTCTAGGCAACTTAGTTTAAAAGAAAGGACAGATTGCACCCGAACATTCAGACAAGTAACCTACTCCAAAAGTCTGTTTTTCTCCTATCATGCCACTGTCCTTTCATTTATATTAAAGAAACACACAGCCTGAGACCTAATGTATTGCACCTTCACATTATTAAATGTAACCTGCAGAACATTGCATTATTATGCTACACATGCCTGAGGAATTTTAGTATTCACGGGATTATGGTAATTAAGTCTTCCTTCACTTTGGATGATGTGACACTTGCTTGACTATAATGTCACTCCACTTAAAGTCTGTGTAAACAACATTATCTTAGTCACTCTGCATTACATTTCCAACTGTGAGCAAAATTACTAGGTCAGAGTGGACAAGAATGTAAGTAATCCCAAAGAAACATCATGTAAATGACTTGCTCAAGGTTCAAATTGGATTTTCAATAAGGAAAAGGGAATATTTTCTATACTCATATTATAGCATTATTATCTAGATGCCATCTGTGGCAAAGCACATGGGTATTCTCGGAGACAGTGGTAATGACAAATGTGTCCATGATTTTGATGTTTTGTGGATAAGAGATAAATGTTGTTTGCCAAGGCTTTGTTCAGGCTAACAAAAGCGTAGGTACTCAGAAAGGGGTAGTACATAAAACAACTGCAAATGGTTTTGTAAATAAAGATCCATTAATATCTCAAATACAAATGATGTGTTTTTTAGAAATGCAAATGATAAAGGCAACACAACAATGTTTATATTCCATCCTTTCCTATTTTTTGTAAATATTCAGCAACCATAATATTTTTTTTAAAGTATAGTAGTGATTTCTCAATAGTGTTGTCAGCGACCAAGAAGTGCTGTCTTGGAAAAGTTCTGACCTATAGAAACTAGCTTAAAGGCTTTGGGATTTCTTGCATTGTAAGTGATTTATTTAGTGCTTATTCAAAATGTTAGAAAACCTGATTAAATCTCCACATAGGATAAGTAGGATCTGTCCCAAAAGAATCAAGATTAACTTGGCACAAGTTCCTCTTCACTGAACTAGTGAGGTGATACAATAAGCAAAAGAACGATTTTTAGAGTATGATTCAAGTATAAAACAGGTTGCCAATTAGCAAAACTAGCAATAGAAGTTCTTAAATAAGTGCCTCACAGTTCACAAATAGATCAAAGCGGGTAAAAACCCTCAAAGGCAACTTATATGGGATTCTCTAGGCTTATTGTCACATTTGGACAAAGAGGTATACATATGTGAACTGTATTAATCTGGAGATCATCTGAACAAAGTGTGTGAACCACAATTTTCTTGTATTTTCTGATCTTGAAACTCTGTAGGAGGTCAATTCACTCCCTAGAAATGCCATAGTCAGAAATTTTTCCCAGGACTGCTTATAGAAAGAGAGGCCCCTAAAAATGTCTCCATCACAAGACATAAACTGATTTCCATTTTGTTTGCTGGAATTGCTACCTTCCATGGTAGAAGCTTCACTAAAAACATAACTATGTTCAATGTCCTCATAGATAAACAGTTTACTTTCTAAAAGTCATTAAAAATAATAGGTATTCACACAGGGTATACTTGTGTGAATATGTGAGTGCATGTGAGTGTTTCTGTGATATAATTTGCAATTATGGGAGTTTACATAAAATCACTTTTAACTAAGTTCGTATTATACTTTATTTAATCTGTTACAATATTACACAAGTTTCTAAGTTCTTTCTTTCTAAGTGAATGTTCTTTCCAGTGCTCATAGAATCTAAGAAAACCTGCAAGCTCTTTGTTAAATCTCAGGGTAAGTATGCAGATCTTTCTAATCAAAAGTCTCTGCAAACACAATATCCTATTACTAACCCCCATCACCCAAAAGGAAACACAGAATATAGAGAATAGTCAACCTGAGTCCTCCCCTCTCTGTAAGTAGCTATATGCAGCTGCATAAAAGCACTGTTGGAATCAAATCTTAAGGGAGCTGAAAATACCGAATATCCTCTCCTTTGAATCTCAAATGGGCATACAAAGATATTGAAAAGAAACACAAAGCCATAACAACGAGTGGTTGTTTTCATTGTATTTCAGTATTTGTGATGTAATGCTTCAGAGTGGGAAACACTGAAGATGAATTCAAGATGGCGTGTTGTCACTGTCTAGTGCTTCTAAGGTTGAGATCCTGCTCCCATCCTCTATCCCACCTCCCATTGTCCTTGAATGAAGGGAAACACAAAGATAAATGGGAAAACTTGTGATCTTAACTAAGCCAGAAGGTATATAACAGTTTTCACAAATTGATAAAATTCAATTTTGTCTTTATGTTTTATGCACAATAAGTTAATTATAGATTCAAGGAAAAGGGAAATATGTATCATAGATCAAAGGTTATAGTATGTCTCTAAGAGTTTGCTTATCCAATGTCCTAATTTTACAGATGAAGCAACTGAAGCCCCAAGCTACAGAGTTATTTGCAGCATTAGACCATGCGCTTCTGACTTTTTTCTAGAACTCTTCCTGCCACACTGTCATATCAAATGAGGCTTTATGAGAAAGTGCCTTGTAACCTCAAAAATACTAAATTAAGTAGTATCCTTTTGCTTATCTAAACCATATATTTAAAATGAAAAATAATGACACAAATAGTCTCAGTAAATATTGTTATGTACACTAAATGATAAAAACCAATCTTTTAAATGTATATATTATCATGAAAGAATCAATAGGAAGGATTATACTTTTATTTAAAAGAATTCTTTGTTAAAACAATCCACTACATTGGCAAGAATGTGAAAGTGGATTATAATGCTAGTGGAAATGTAAATGAGAACATCTTTAGAGAGAACAATTTGGCAACAACTGTTAAAGTTGAAGAAGTACAGCCCTAGCCGAATAGCTCATTTAGACCATCATCCCAATACGCCAAAGTTATGGGTTTGATCCCCAGTCAAGGCACATGCCAGAATCAACCAAGAAATGCATGAGCGGAACAACAAATCAATGTTTCTCTGTGTGTGTGTCTGTGTGTGTCTCCCTTTCTCTCTTTAATTAACTAATTTTAAAGTTCAACATGTGCTTAGCCCACAACTCCACAATTTCACTTCTAGGTTTATACCCGAGAGAAGCTCTCCCACATGGGCACAAGAAAACATGAGGTCTATTACAGCTCTGTTTGTAACAACAAAAATTTGAGAACAACCTAAATGTCTGTTAATATGGTAAAGAAGTATCAAAGTGTATACTCAAACACTGAAATAGTAGTGGACAATTAAAAAATAATAAACTAGGAGGACTTCGGCCAAGATGGAGGCATAGGTAGACACACTGTGCCTCCTCACACAACCAAAAGAGGGAAAACAACAATTTAAAAAGAAAAACCAACCAGAACTGACAGAAAATCAAACTGAGTGGAGGTCCGACAACGAAGGAGTTAAAGAAGACACCTTCATCCAGACCAGTAAGTGGGGCAGAGCCAGATGGAGAGTGCACCGTGAGACCTCTGTTTGTGGAGTGGTACCAGCAACGCTGCAGCTGCCTGGAGAGGCCCGTGGCTGGTGCACTCTGCGAAACCTGTGGCTGACCGACCTGGAGCCAATGGGGCTGAGACTGGGGGACTGGGCAGTCCCTCATACAGCACAGATAAACCAGGAGAAAAAGCTGGGGAGCGAAGGACACCACGCAACCCACCATCGCAGGGAAATAAAGCCTCAAACCACCGATTGAAAACACTTGTGGGGATTGAGGCAGCAGCAGGAGGAACTCCCAGCTTCACAGGAGAGTTCACTGGAGAGACCCACAGGGACTTGGAACTATGCAAGCTCACCTACCCACCCCGGAGCCAGCACAGAAGGGCCCAATTTGCTTGTAGGTGTCAGGCGAGGTGACTGGGAGCCAGCGGAGAGAGGAGCAAGCGCCATTGTTCCCCCTCAGGCCCTGACCCCATAGGCAGTGACACAACACATCGACGTGGGTTGCCCTGCCCTGGTGAACACCTAAGGCTCCACCCCTTAAAGTAACAAGCATGCAGAGAAAGGGAAGGATGGCCCAAATGAAAGAGCAGATCAAAACTCCAGAAAAAATATAACTAAGCCATGAAGAGATAGCCAACCTATCAGATGCATAGTTCAAGACACTGGTAATCAGGATGCTCACAGGATTGGTTGATTTGGTTGCAAATTAGATGAAAATGTGAAGAATACACTAAGAGAAATGAGGGAAAGTGTACAGGGAACCAATTGTGATGGGAAGGAAACTGGGACTCAAATAAACAGAGTGGACCAGCAGAAAGAAAAAACACATCCAATCAGAAAAGAATGAAGAAACAAGAATTCAAAAAAATGAGGAGAGGCTTAGGAATCTCCAGGACATCTTTAAACGTCCCAACATCCGAGTCATAGGGGTGCCAGAAGGAGAAGAGGAAGACCAAGGGATTGAACACTTATTTGAACAAATAATGAAAGAGAATTTCCCCAAGGTGGTAAAGGAAATAGACTTCCAGGAAGTCCAAGAAGCTCAGAGAGTCCCAAAGAAGTTGGACCCAAAGAGGAACACACCAAGGCACATCATAATGACATTACCCAAGATTAAAAATAAGGAGAGAATCTTAGAAGCAGCAAGAGAAAAGGAGACAGTTACCTACAAAGGAGTTCCCACAAGACTGTCAGCTGATTTCTCAAAAGAAAGGAAGGAAGGGGCTGGAGAGAAGTATTCCAAGTCATGAAAGGCAAGGACCTACATCCAAGAATACTCTATCCAGCAAAACTATCATTTAGAATGGAAGGGCAGATAAAGTGCTTCTCAGATAAGGTCAAGTTCAAGGAGTTCATCATCACCAGCCTTTATTATATGAAATGTTAAAGGGATTTATATAAGACATGGAGGGATATCAAGGGAGTGGGAAGGGGAGAAGGTACAGATAAAAAGTAGCATAAATGGTAGGTAGAAAACAGACAGGGGGAGGTTAAGAATAGTACAGGAAATGTGGAAGCCAGGGAACTTATGTGTATGATCCATGGATAAAAACTAAAGGGTAGGGAATGGGGGCGGTGCGGAGCAGAGGGGAATAAAGAGGGGAAAATGGGACAACTGTAATAACATAATCAATAAAATAAATTTTAAAAATTAATAAACTAGATCTACATGTATCAACCTAGATAAATCTTGAAAATGTAATGTGATGATAATTACAAAAAGATAGCGCAGTTTGAAACCATTTCAATACATTTTTCAAAACACAAAAATTAATGCTATGTATATACAAATATAATTGAAAAAAACTCACAGCAATACTACACACCAATAGAAGATAGTGGTTACCCCCAGTGGAGGGTGAGTAGAAAGGAGATTCATGTTAGACATATCATTAATGCCTTACAGCTACATCTTTGCTTTTTTAAATTGAGCCATGAATCAAATGTAGCAAAACATAGACCTGATTATTGGTCCACAGCTGTCTCTCATTATTTCCTGCTCTTTCTACTTGAACTACATTCTAATTCATCTCACTAATTTATTACACAATAGAAATGATGTTACCAAATTGGCTTCAGAATAGAAATACCATTTTACAAAAAGTCAGAAATATTCACTACATGTATTTATGTATAATTGTATTTACATATAATTAAACAGGATGTTTTGGTTCTAAGTATGATTCTAGTTGTAAGGTATTCAAAAGTACATTGATCCAAAGTATGTAAGCTTTGAAACAGGACTGCCTTGATGCCTGGCTCTGGTATCTGTAGGCTGTACAGCCTTAGATAAGTCACTTAATGTTCTCTGAGCCTCAGTATGATTATCGGTAAAACAAGGATCACAATAATAGCACCTACCTTATCAGGGGTGTCATAATGATTAAATGAACTAATAAATGGGAAATCACCTGGGATATCGTGTTTGAAGAATGTGAGATATTATAATGTCATGTCAAAAACAGTACTAGCAGCTCATCAAAATTTATACTGAGTTACCCTATTTATATGTCAACACTGGTCAAATGCATCAAATAATTACTCATTTTTTAAATTCTCTCCTTTGAGAATTAACCAATGAACTAAGATTCTCCAGCTGTGAGAGTTTTTATGGAACAGTTTAATTTGTTAGTATATTTAAATATAGTTCATCCCTATCAACAAATGAGGGTGGGCAGATTTTAATTAATTTAGTATTTGAGCTTGTGCATTCTTTTCTTTCTCTTTTCTCACTTTTAAAAAAATCTTCAATACAATTCTCATCAGAAATGACAATGTCGACTTACCACTCTAAGGATTTATACAGGTCGTTAAAGCAGGTTTAGCAGTGGGGTGTTTTTCTTTTTCTTTTTTTTTTTTCCTAGAGAGATTGGAATTTAATTGTTTCCTTTCTAGACAAATATGCTTTTGGATTTCCAGTGATGAAAGGGGCATACAGATGTCAAAAGCATTGTAGCACAGTGGGATTATGTGCTGAGGTCCAGGGCAGGACAGACAAACAAGCAAAGGCTCAGATCGGTCAGTTACCTCCTAATAAAATCTCAGATGACCAATTTTGTTTTATCTTTGCCAATGCCTATGAGAGGTTCAAATGAAGTTTTGCTGTGCTAACTACTCACATTTCTCTTATTTCTTATTTTAACCATTTGTAAAAATAAAGGAACTTCATTCGATAAAATTGGAAAAGTGTTTAAAGGCAAGCCAACTTAAAAGAAAACAATATATGCTACAGACATCATTTTCTTCCTATTGAAGCACAATTAATTGGGCTTTAACTAGAGGGTTTAATTATGTTGTGTGACAGAACCTATACTTAAATAATTTAGGACATGGGAGTAGTGATTTTTCATACTGTATTTCATTGATAGATATGAAAGCAAAAAATTCAGAATTTTGTCTTAATTTTCAAACCTCATTAAGGAAAACTATCTCGGCTATTTCCATGTAGCAATAAAATCACAAACTGCATAATTGCTATTTTGAGTACCCAGAGAATTACTTACAAGCACTCCACTTATAATTTATTTACTTTATAGGAATTTTCCGTCATCAAGATCTTTGGGTGCCTTTATAATATACTGTGGTTTTGTTCGAAATTGCAGCATCTAGAGGATTTACAATTTCAAGCAGAAGTAGCAAACTGACAGCTCTGGGCAGATCTAAACCACAGATGGGTTTTGTTTTGCCTGTATAATATTGCTTTTTTTTTCTTTTTATTGAGTTAGTTACCAACAGTTAAGAATTATGTGGATTTCACATAAAAATCTGGTTTCCTGGCTTCTCTTAAAAAGTCAGATCTTAACAATACTGGGCCTGCATTCCCACATGGTAGCAATCAGCTGAGCTGAGTAAAAGCTGCTGCCTTTGAAAAGAGTTAAGTCACCAGAGTCCCCACCTCTCCCTATTGCTCCAGTTTCTTTGTAGTTTCTGGGAATGAATCGGTACATACACTTTAAAAACATTTCCCAGTTTTCCTCAGGTTACAGTAAATGTAAAAACTCATCATGTAATGTAATATGTGTTATGATTAATTGAAAAATAAATATATACAGTTATAAATTATTGTTATGCTTAATTAAAAGTGAAAAGTTGGCATTAATTTGCATGGCATTTCTCTCAGAATATAAAAAGAAAGTGAAAGTCCATTTCAATGCCTGATTTCAATTTCATTCATATAAAATCAAAAGCTCTTACTTTTAATATCGCAAATCTAAAATGCAAAACTCAATCCATTTAAAGTTTTTCCATTAAAAATCTTTCATTAATGAAACCTACTTGGTCCCTCTCTGCTCAGCATCGAAGTCATAGTCTAACAAAACAGTTTGGCACTTAAGGAGGCACATCCACTGGTTCAGGTCACTTTGGTATTATTCAGTGTGCATGAGATTTAAGAGTAATATTTAGTATAGACTAGATCCTGGATACTGGACACACCACCATAGTGATTTCCATTTTCTATGTTGAAAACCCAGAATAATCATATAGAGTGGCCTTAATCTCCCCCAGAGCCCAAAGGAAAGGGAAAAGCCAGGAGAGGGTGATTTAACCTGAGAAGGGTAGGTGGAAGAGAAGACAGAGCACTATGGCCAGGCAATATCAAAATGCACTTTAGCACCATGGGTTGCTCTCCTCCTTTGCCTCTCTGAGGTACTGCCCAGCTTTTCCCCATTACAGCCTAAAAGGTATAAGGCTTGAAGCAATATGTTATCTCTGATTGCAATTTCACTGAAATAGTCATAGATATTTTAGGAAGTTTCAAGCATAAATCTTGTTATTCAAATACTTTAAAAAATTTAAGTATTTTCAAATATTAAAATAGTATTTTCCAAATATTTAAAATATTAATATAAAGAAGTATTTTCATAAGAACAATAATTCCCAATATTTTAGAACCACTTACTAAAATATTAAAACTACTAATGCATATTAAAATTAAATATTAATATTTATTAAAATATTTTAAAAGTATTTTCACAAGAACAATAATTTCAAACCTTTTAGAATCACTAGCATGTCTACAAAATATATCCATGCTTAATGCTTAGAACAACTCTGAAAGTTAGAACTGTGGGTTTTTTTCAAATTCACGCTGTAGCACACTTAATAGCCTGTGCTGCCCTGCAAAAGTGAATGTACCTTCCTAAGCGTTTCAGAGCCACGAAGTTGGTGAATTACTTTCCCATTATTTTACATACATGTCAAGGTTTCTACATCAGTGACCTCACTGAGCTCCCGTCCCCTCTGCAGCTTCTATCTAGCTTCTGCTGTAATTCCCAGGGAAGGACTTTCTCTGGCTGGAACTCATCTCCCCCCTGGGTGGTTCTGGGAGCTACTTCCAGTGAATAGATAGGAGTGGTCACTAAATGGCAAGAGTGAATTTGGGGAAACCCCAATTAACTAGAGCCCTGAAATTGGTACACAGGTTCAAATTAGCTATTTGGATTTTCTATTTTATTATTAACTAACAACTAAGTAAGCTTCAACACTTGCTGCTGAAATTTTTTAATGGATCTACTTTCCTACCTTAGTAAACAAAGTACAGGTAACCAAACTATGGCAGTTGGGCTCAGTCTGTGCAGACTCCAGGACATTCCCAGGAAGTTGATTGTAAAAAAATAAATACATAAATACCTGTTAACAGCTTGTTTTCTTGTCATTTGCCTCTTCCTTCTAAAAGGAGAGTGTAGCAAAAAATAAATAAATAAAACTGGTTAATTGAGAGTTCTGGTTAGTTAGTTTCCAATTAATCAAGGCTTTATTATATTTCACAAAAAAAACTTAAATTTTTCAGAAATTTTAGATAGGTTAACACACAATGAAAAAGCAGCACGGAAGAGCACAAAGAAGGCAGGAAAGCCTGAATTGCTACTCGACAGTATTTTAAATACATAGATAATGTTATTATATTCTGGTCTAATCCACACTGAGTAAGGAATAATGTGAAATGTCATGTGGGTTAGGGCTTTTCTATATATGAAGGCAAGAAAATAAGGTTATAGATTTCTGTTGAAGAAAATGGCCTCGGGTCGTAACAATTCCAGAAAAAATTCAGCAATATTATGTCTTTTCCCTTGGTCTCAAGAGCCTTCTTCCCATCCCATTAGGTATTCCAATACTTTTTAGAGAAAAAAAAATCCCCCTCCGTTTTTTTTCGCTTTTTTTTTTTTTTTTTGCCAACAGGATGACGAAAGTAAGCCAATCTGAATGTTATGCCTTAATTTCCTAAACCTGGAGCCATTAATCACTCAGCTTACACTACACTGATTTCTGTAGAAATACTGAACTATCTTTCATCTTCCCCCAAAGGGTTACCCATGCACACGTGCATGCACACACATGCACACGCATACATACAGTCACACACACGTCCATACAAAATACGTTAAGCACATACAAAAGAAATCAATAAAAAGCCATAATTAGCTTAGTTAGTGAAACAATCATTCTTTCCAGTAATATATTTCCCAGCATCCCAAGCCCTTTAATTAAGAACAATGAAATCTAAAATGCCATGCTAAAAAAAAAAAAACTATAAGGAGCCTTAGTACACTTATTAGTATGGAAACAGGAACCTCTCTGTAATGCCCAGTACAAATATCATCACCCTTTTATAATCTTTGGTTCTAATAACCTTTTTGTGGAAAGTCTTTCAGGTTTTTTATTTGTTTGTTTGTTTTTGAAAGGCAATGGCTTCCCTGCTTAAAGGTCTGTAGAAAATTTTCTAAATAAACCACAAATGCAAACATATATTTAGGGCTGCTGGGGAAAGGAGGTGGGAGTAAAAGCAGGTGAGCATTTATTTCACCTACTTGACTGACAGAACTATTTGATTTTGTTTTATACAATAGTTCACTCTCCCAATCTATTTTGAAATGACACTTTCTTTTTTTTAAAGATGTTATGTATTTAATTTTAGAGAAAGGGGAAGGGAGGGAGAAAGAGGGAGAGAAACATCACTGTGTAGTTTCCTCTCATATGCCCCCTACCGGGGACCTGGCCTGCAACCCAGGCATGTGTCCTGACTGGGAATTGAATGGGAAACCCTTTGGTTTGCAGGCCAGCACTCAACCACTGAGTTACACCAGCCAGGGCTGTGAAATGACACTTTCTTAAAGCAGAATATACTCATACATACCAAGTCAATGCTTGTTCTTACTTTCTTAATCACAGAGTCATTGAAGTATTTTAGTCCTTTTGAAGATAAATTTAAAATTCAATATCAAATCTCACATAGTATGTCCTCCCTCTGATGTGAAGGTAACTAAATAGAGTGCTACTTTCGTTAATTCTTCACAAAGGGGAAATTACCTAAAACAGAGCATTTTAAAGATATTGTCAACCTTTGAGATGATCTAGTCCATTACATTTCCAACTGAACACTAAAGAACTTCAGTAAAGTGCTGGTGGGTGGTGGAAGGAAAGATGAGAGGGAGCCATTCTTTTTTTTGCCTGACAAATATATTGTTGGGTCTGTCCAGAACTTTGAAAATATGGAAATTTCACATAAAATCTGAAGTTCTAGGAGGTTCTGTAACAAAGAAGGAATGTCTGAAAATGCTGGTCCCACATATTTACTGGCTCAGCAGAACTAGATGAAGTAGAGAGAGAAGCAGTGTCTACCCATAGATGGAATAGGCACTCTTCTATCTCCTATAGATCCCATCATTTACTATGATCTTACACCTAACCCGCTAAGCAAATTTATGTGATCTCCTTGGTTCCAGTAGGAATTTGAGTTGTTTGGTCATTATTTTAATGTGATTTACTCAAACATTAATCAATTGGCCCAAAGACAATGTGAACGCAAAGTGCTAGATTGTTTATCTACCTGAAAAGTCACATACACTTTCTTTAATGAAGAAAACCAAGCATTTGACTCTTGAGGTAGACACCATTTTACTATTTTTTTCACACACTGAAAAGCATCTAAAGCAAATTGTGTTAGATGAAAATAGATTCAATAAAAATAAACTCTGCTTACATTCAGAGGAACATTTTCATTCAGAGTAGGAGCAATAAATTTAAAATTCCAAATGACCAATAAAATGTTTCCTGTGCTTTTTAAAAAAAATATTTTATTTATTTATTTTCATAGAGAAGGGAAGGGAAGGAGAAAGAGACGGAAAGAAACATCACTGTGTGGTTGCCTCTCACGAACTCCACATTGAGGAACTGGCCCGCAACCCAGGCATGTGCCCTGACTGGGAATCGAACGGGCGACCCTTTGGTTCGCAGCCTGTGCTCAATCCACTGAGCTACACCAGCTAGGGTCCTATGCTTTGATATACATAAACATTGTGAAATGATTGTACACCTAAAATATCGACAATTTTTATTTGACTGTTATACCTCAATAAAGGTAAAAAAAAATGTTTCCTATGCTTTGAAATTAGAGTCAACTCTTAACCTGGCACGCTGCCATATTTCAGGTTAATTTTGCCTTTAGTTGTTCCTTAGACAAGGTTTTTTGGTCATATAATTTGTTTCTCAGGCCCAATACAATAAACAAAGTGTTGATCTGGGAACAAATTCAATAAATATAGAAGATATAAATCAAGCAATACCCTTCCCTCTCCCCAACTTCACCTGTAGAGGATGAATGGCCCCCGTGTTAGTAAAACTCTTTTAGGTTCTCTTTGGAGGCTTTTTCCAGTCATGCAAATGGTTGCCTTTCCACTGCTGGAGCTTTTAGGGAGTTTTCCCTACTCTTAACTAATAACTTAACTCATTTTATATGTCACCTCTTGCTCTATAGCAGCTGTTATAAAGCTATTTAATCTTCTTAGGAATGCTGAAAATTCTTTGACAAACCCAGTATGTTAAAAGGAACTGAAAATCTCTTTTATTATAAAAAAGTAAAAATAAAAGCTAAAATATTTTAGGCCTCTTTAAGTTCGGAGGGCATCCCAACAAACTATTGATCACTTGTTTCCAAAAGGTCCATCAAGGAACATGTATAAAGGACACATGGGCAAAGCCAAAGGGAGTAGGTTTGAGGGTGGGAGGCGGGGATGGGCAGAGGTGGGGGCCGTGGTGGGGTGAAAATGGAGATATCTGTACTTGACAACAAAAAAATAAATTAAAAAAACCCAAAAGGATGATCTTCTGATTCAAGACCCAAACAATTAAAACTATCATTTTCTTTCTTTTGGAAATTTATTTTTTCTTAGAGTTATTTGGAAATTTAAAAAAAAAACCCTTTGATTATCTTAAATATCCGCTTCTTCCTAAAGATTTTGGTGCATAAGCTGAATTCTTTTAAAAGTCGGATAGATTTAAAGTCAGAGTCCAGAGGAAAACAAGAAGAAAAATTGAATATGGCATAGGGTGATAGCAAAGATAAATGAGCCCACGGCAATTTTAAAACTTGTTTGTAAAAGATGAGTTCCAGGTTATACATATATATTTAACATAGGCTGCCGATATAACTTAAAGAATGCAAGACTCTATATCAGCTCTCTCTGACAGATGATCCTTTGTACAAACACTACTCTGCCCAGTCTGGGGAGCCTCAGTGGGTTCAATGCTATTTCTCATATGTCCTACAATAACAAAGAACCTCTGAGATAGGAGTATGGTTCACAGCATCAAGTGCATTTTTTCAAGGCAATGATCATAAGAAAGTAGATAATCTGTTCTTCTTAAAATACAATAATCATTTCAGTACACACAGTATGAATATATGTCCCATCAAGGATGAGACCAATTAAATAAATACCTTTAGTTATACTATCAATGCATCCCAAATATTTTCCCATTAATATTGTCCCACATATTCAAACTTAATATTAGGCACATAAATAAACTCTGATGATTACGATAGCCTACCCAAAATCATTTTGATTCTTTAAAGTTTTAAGCATTACAATCTCACAAAACCTTCATAAAATTTAAAGCACTCAATGCTGTGGGCATCTTTGGCCACAATATTTTTGTTGGGAATGTTTCTCCTTAACAGTCTTTCTACCCATGTGTGTAGGTTTGGCCTAAGACACCATGAGTCACCCTTTGAATCTTATGCTTTGGCCTATGTGGAAGGGGTAGTCTAGCCAGCCTTTTATATGGGATTTTTTAAAAACACTTATTACACTCGTTATACTTCAAGTCATCCCATTGATGATCGCGTCTTGCTGATGTATGTTCAGAATGAGTCACAGAAAACACTAAGAAAATGTGGCACGTGAAATAAAACACTAAAGCCCTTTAGACATTGAGCACAATCACTGTTTTAACAGCTTTTAGAGTTGATAGCTTTGGGTTTGACGGTTTTATATCACACTCAAATGATAGTAAATGGCCTAGTTCCAAACTAGCTCACTGCCTAGGTAGAGATCTTAGTATCAGCCTCCAATTCTGAGTGGCTGATTAAAACACTATTTCCTTCACATCATTTATAACAATGTATGCAGATTTTCTCTATTTACTTATTGTAGGTCTACCTTCCCTCCAAAAATGCAATCTCTACAAAAGAATAGGTTGAGTTGTCTTGTTCACTGTTGCACTCCAAAACCTAACACAAATGGCACAGAGTAGGTGCTTAATTTACACAAGGATAGTGCCTTTCAGCCAGTCAAGGCCCGGCATGTTTACATGGGACTTGGGCAGATGGTAGAAAATTCACAGAGCCGTCAGGATGCCTGATGTATCTTTATTCTGGGATGGGATGGTCCATGCACTCTGCAAGCCATGTGTGGTGCCGAGGGGAGTCCTGACTCCCTTATATATTATGTGCACACAAAGCTGGCAGGACACCAAGAAATTATATAACAAAGTGTGATTCTCCGCATGTGGGCCCATTCTCAAAGTTATGGAAATACTGCTTATCATAGTTGCCCGGACATGTGAGTGAGGGAGCCTGACTGACTCCATTTTCTCTACAGACAGCCACGGTGTTTCAGAATATGAAGAAACTTTCACTGTGTAGGTAAAGTTGATTAGAAACATCATAAACTCAACCTTAGTTGATGGCAGCAAATATGCTGAATTGTTGATGGGTAAAAAAATGTACATTTATTATAAAGTTATTCATGGAAAAACTGTTCTGAAATTTATTTTAATTATACCTTAACTTTTTCTAACAGTTGGCTTATTTGTTCACTGAAGCTTAAATGAGATGAGTAACACAGACAGTTCTGTAAGCAGAACACAGCTAAGCTGTTTCTAACAAAATGAGTTCATTTGCCAATTGATTGTTCTGGTAATCCTATCTGGTTTAGTCTAGCAGCTAGCTGCAGATGAACACAATTAAGCAGGGTCAGAGCAAAGGGATCCTGGCCTGGATGCACTCTCAATGTATTACTGAGGGGCAGGAGTGGGAATGATGAGGATTACTTATTTGAAAGTCTCTTAAATCCCTCTGTTTATCCCTTGACAAGGACCACTCTACTATCGTAAAATAAAATAACAAAAAAAGCACGTTCTTCACCAAGTAACATACCAGAGGCAGATACTTAAAAGTACAAATGATCACCTTTTGAAACACTACATACAGTTCATTTATATGTCCAGAATCTCATGTTAAATAATAACATCTTAGTGTTAAGTTTTACAGTAAACAGAGCATTTTTCTTTGTTAGCTAATAAAGTACATGTCTCTGTGTACAAAAGTGGATTTGAAAGACGGCCCCACTTTGATATATGCAGAGACTGAGACTGAAGCATTTTTAACCTGCTTCAGTATTCTTCCACTTGTTGTATACAATCTTTCTCTTTCTAAATATGACTGAAATACTCTTTTTTCTTGGTGCCTTTTTCCTTGATCATCTTGTCACTTTTATGATATGTAATAAACCAACTTCTTTAAGAGTTCAAGGAAGCTCTTCAAACATGTTACACTTGGTATTTCACAGTCCATATACTGATCCCATACAGGCCCCATCTTTCTCCTCACTGTATGATAGCAGACTATTAATTCAATATTTATTCTAGAAATACTTATCAGTCCTCAACTATGTACAAAAAGGCTCTTTGCTATGACTTATGGAGAAAACAAATATCTTCAAGCATGGCCGCCGATATCAGAATATTACAATATAAAAAGAGAGATAAATTATGGTCACACATTGTTACACTGAAAGGCCCTGAGTGATAAACTCCACTTGATTTACTGGCATAGAGTCAGCACTCAAAAATATCTGATAGCCCTGGGCACATAATTCACTTGCTTAGAGCATCGTCCCAATACACCAAGGTTGTGGGTTCAATCCCTGGTCAGGGTACAAGAAGCAAACGATAAATGCATGGATAAGTGGAACAACAAATCAATGTTTCCCTCTGTCTCTCTGTCTCGCTCTCTCTTCCTGCCCCCTCCTCTCTCTCTCTCTCTCAAAAAATCAATTAAAATTAAAAAAAATTGATAAATGAATGTTGAATGCATGGGTAATATAATCTAACAGTTTTAAGAATTTAGATGAAAGCATCACTTTACCTGGAGTGGTCAGTGAAGTCCTTATGAAAGAGATTAAATGTGAATGAGTTTTGAAGGATAGCTAGGTTTTGAAGAACAAAGAGAAAAAGAGGACAAGAATGATTGAGGAAGTAAAAACTGACTGGATGGGCAGAAGCAATTGTTACAAGACAGCTTGCAGGTGAGGCCAGGTAGGAAATTTGTGCAATAACCTCAAATATCCTCAGCATGATGTGACCAGGTTGATAATCAAAAGGAAGTAACATGTGCAACAGAAAGTCTAAAGCAAGGGTGTCAAACTCATTTTCACCAGGGGCCACATCAGCCTTCAAAGGGCCACATGTAATTTCAACTCCTTAACAGTTAAGGAGTAGTTACATTTATACAGTCCTAAAATTATTTTGGCACTACTATAGCTTAAAGCTTAGATTAACATGAAAACAAATGACAATATTGAGTAAAGGAGAACTCTGAGCTTATGACTTTGTCCATGACAAGTTATTTTCCAAGTTCCATGAAACCCAGTTACAAATGAATTTTCAAACAACAACCTTCAGACAGAATCCTGAATAAGGTATAAGGGGACTTGGGTATTAGTCCCAAATTACACAACTAGCTAGCTGTGTGACCATGAACAAATAACTTCCCCTCTCTAGATCCCGCTGTACTCATTTGTAAAACCAGGATTGGATAAACTGACTTCTTTAACCCATCATAACTCAAATGTCCTATGGTTCTCTGCTTCCTAAATTGCCAACTACCTGCTAAAACATACAGGTAGATTAAATTGAAATTCCTTTGAGGTATTAGTGCTTATTGCAGCTTAGTTGCCACTCCTGAGGCATACTTCTTCCCATTGGTTTATAGTTATTGCAATGCCTGTCAATCGTATTTCACAAAGGGGCATATCTTTCCTACATTTCAGAAAAGAAGAATTAACTGCAAATTATTCACAGAGGAAACAGTAGGGCACTCTTCTGTTTGCATGCTCAGAAAGATGGACTTGGAAAAAGCAAAGGAGAGCAGATGTTTGTTTCAGCAAATTTCACTTCCTTTGAAATTTACACATCTCTTACAATAATTCGTAAGGTAACAAAACAAAGTTGACATTATCTATCTCTATGTATGTGGCAGTGAGTTTATTTTCAATTAAATCTTCTTCCACCTTGCTCTTTAAAGGTTACAGACATTCAGGAATCTATCCTGTCCTGGCAGCTCCTACCTTGTAGTGCTAAGGTCAATCTAATTCCCCTTCTCAAATGCTACATCTTTTTTTTAATATGGTAACTGGAACTAAACATAATAATCTAAGTGGGATGACAAGAATGTTGTAATCTCATCATAGATCCTGTAGATTTTTAGATCTTTCTTAGGAACATGTATGTAGGTAAAAAATAAGCTGTCATTCGTCAAGAAAGCCACTGTTACTTTCATTTCTCCTGCAGGCAGTTAGTTTTATTTTTGGACTTCCTGATTGGAAAATTCCTATACAGAGGGAGAGTAAATTACATAGTTTGCCTAACACACAGAGAACGGCATGCCACTCCTACTGACAGGTGTGTAGAATCTCACTTCATCCTCTAGATAAAACTGAAAAGAAATGAGTGCCCATTGATTTTATCATTTAAAATGCAAACATGGTAATGCTGTCCCCATAAAATGTGCTTAGAAGGGTTCCTTCCTCTTCAATTTTTTTTGGAAGAGTTTGAGGAGTATTGGCATGAAAATTTACCAGTGATGTCTGGGCTTTTATTTGTTTGGAGGTTTTTTTAAAAATTACTGATTCAGTCTCTTTACCAGTAATCAGTCTATTCAGAATTTCCATTTCTTCAGGATTCAGTCTTGGAAGATTGCATGTTTCTAGGAATTAAACAACTAAAAGCAAAAGCCAGGACTAATGGGTATCTCTTCGTAATGTCTAGCAAAAGACCAGGTACACAAAAGCACCTAATTACAAAATGGCTCTAATGAACATTTAAAAGGGCTATGAAAATGTATGGCCCTTATCTCTACTGTGAATAAGTTACTATATTCCTTTCTAATAGTAAAATTAGGTCAAAAATATGCTAATCTCAACATTAACCCCGGTCACATTTTTTAAAACACATCAACTGAATTATGGCTACGTTCTCTTTGCTCACATAGCACTTTGGCACTTTGCGCATGCCCTTTGTTCCAGCACTCAGTCCTACACTCATCTCCCTCACTAAGCTAGGGGTCTCTGAAAACAAGCGAACCTAACTTCTTAACACCCCCTTGATAACAAAATCCTTGGTAATACAGCATTATTAAAGTCCACAGAAGACAGGATTGAAAAAAAGTATACAGTTGATGGTCTTGATTTCATATGTAAATGTCAAGATAAAGCTAACTTCTTCCAGGTCTTACATCAAATATTTGATGCAATGAAATATTGCTTTTTAATGGAAGCTTTAAAATTAATTTTTATTTATTACATTTATTATTCCCCAGATTTTGACAAAAAGTATTAAAATCTTTATGAACAGAGTTTGAATTTTTGACATCACACGGTAGCAATCCTGTATGAGATGTTTAGGCTTTTACTCTGCTTCCTTGTAAAGCTCTTAGTCTTATAGTAATCACATCTCGAGGAATGTCTTTGTAGCTGTGAATGCTTCCCCCTAAAAGTCACATCAAGTCTCAATGAAAGACCACCCAGTTATTTCTGAAGGTGCATTTGCAGGAGCAAACAATACATTTTTGCCCTGGTCCTGAATAGTATGTCCTTATTACCTCCCACTCACCATTTACCTATTACACTCTTCAGGAAACAAAACTGAAAAAACCAATAGCAATGTCACATAAAATAGACAGACCTTAAATGTTTTACACACAAATTATAAAGCATTTTAAGGATGGGGAAACCCAAAGGTATTCAAGGCCTCGATTTTCTTCTAAAAGCATCATTTTCTTTAAATGCCTTTAATAGGAAAGAAATTAATGTCTCATTTCAATAATCTTTGAGTGCTAAAATAAAAATCATAAAAAACATGTGTAACAAAAGGATGTTTTTTAATTGTAGAAAGCAAAATTCATTTGTAAATTTCAAAAGCCTGCTAATCAAAGTGCTTGTTTAGATCCTTCAAATACTATTGTAGCTCAAACATTTCATCTGATGAACATAATATTTGTGTAGAATGCAAACATATGTATAAATGTATATGTGTTCCAACCAAATAAACAAACATTAAATAGCAGATCACATACTTTCTCTGAAATTTTTCAGGGAAAAAGATAATTTTATAATCAATGGTCATTGATAAAATTTTAATTTTTGTCTCTTGCTAAAAGGATAGAATACTGAAAGCAACGATGTATATTTATTATTAAATATTGAGTTGGCCAAAAAGTTCATATGATTTTTTCTGTAAAATAAAAGACACATTTTTCATTTTCACCAATAACTTTATTATTTTGGATATTTTGACTACGTCAGCTGTCACCTGCATGATAGAACGTTGATTGTTCTCAATTAATGTCTTGATTGTATCACTATCAACTTTTACCCGACTGTGGAGCATCATCCAGTGAGAAATCTCTAGCACATAACTCTGCAAACCACTTTTGACATGTTCGATCAGTCACAGTACCTTCTCCATACACTGCACAAATTTCGGTTGTGTGTTTACCTTTCTTGAAATAATAAAGTATAATATACCAAAAATGCCACTTATTTTCTTCCATCTTCTATATTAAAATGGCTACACAAAATTCAACAATTTTGATGGGTACTTTTTTATGTACACTGATATGACAGCTGTCAATACAATCTAACAAAATTATTTCAAATGAAGGCAAAGACAACTGAGTGCTACTAGAGCCATCTTATGGGAAAAAAACAAATGAACTTTTTGGTAAACGCAATAGAAGCAAGATGTCTTTATTGAAAACTTCTGCCTGGCTGGTGTAGCTCAGTGGATTTAGCGCGGGCTGGGAACCAAGCAGTCCCGGTTCGATTCCCAGTCAGGGCACATGCCTGGGTTGCAGGCCGGGTCCCCTAAGGGCCATGTAAGAGGCAAGCACACATTGCTGTTTCTCTCCCTCTCTTTTGCCTTCCCCTCTCTCTAAAAATAAATAAATAAAATATTTAAAAAAACTTCTAAAAACCAGTTATAATATTGATTTGAAAACTGCTTAAATGTTAGAATTAATCTGGAGTTAAGAAAGACACGTCGTCACAGCATATTGAAATTTACCTCACAGCCATGTAACATGACAATATCAATAGGATCCTTAACATGATCAAAATATTTTAATGCCAATCACAGAATTGTAAGAAGGATGATCATCATGAGACAAACACACTGCAGAAATAGACAAATTCTATGCCAATAGCCCTGATACACATGGATGCCCCCCCCCAAAAAAAACCCTCAACTAAACATTAGCAAACCAAATTTGACAATACATTTAAAAGTTCATACACCATGATCAAGTGAGTTTTATTCCAGGGATGCACTGATATTTCAATATAGGTAAATCAATCAATGTGATATATGACTTTACCAAAATGAATGATAACAGTCATATGATCATCCCAATAGATGCACAAAAAGCATTTGACAAAATTCAACATCCATTTATAATTAAAACTCTCAACAAAGTGGGTATAGTTGGAACCAATCCAAAATAATAAAAGTCATATCCAACAAGTTCACAGCTTATATTCTACACAATGGTGAAAAGCTGAAAGCCTTTCCTTTAAGGTCAGGAACAAAAGCAAGGATGCCCAATCTCATCAACTTTATTCAACATACTGATGGAAGTTCTAGCCACAGCAATCATGAAAGAAAAAGAAACACAACATATCCAAATTGAAAAAGGAGAGATAAAACTGTCACTGTTTGCAGATGACATGATACTTTATATAGAAAACACTAAAGATTCAAGAAAAAAAGCATTAGAATAAATGAACTCAGAAAAGTTGTAGGGCACAAAATTAATGTACACAAATCTGTTGTATATCTATACATCAATAAAGAAGGAACAATAAAAACTTAAAAAAACAATCACATTAAAATTGCAATAAAACGGTTAAAATGCCTAGGGATATTTTTAATTTATTGATTTTAGAGAGACAGAGAAAGAAGTGAGAAACATGGATTTGTTGTTCCACTTATTTATGCATTTATTGGTTGATACCTGTATGTGCCCTGATATAGGATCAAACCTGCAACCTTAGAGTATCCATACAATGTTCTAACCAACTGAGCTACCTGGCCATGGCCTGAGAATAAATTTAAGCGAGGAGCTGAAATACCTGTCCTTTGAAAACTATAAGACATTGATGAAAGAAACTGAAGATGACACAAACAAATGGAAATATATACTGTAGTCATAAATTGGAAGAATTTATATTGTTAAAAATTCCATGCTACATAAAGCAATTTATAGATAAAATGCAATCTTTATCAAAATAGCAATGGCATTTTCCACAGAACTAGAATAAAGAATCCTAAAATTTGTATGAAATTACAAAAGACCTCGAATGGCCAAAGCAATATTAAGAAAAACAAACCTAGAGTTACCATGCTTCTTGATTGCAAACTATACTACAAAGCTATAGTAATAAAAATAGTATGATACTTGGACAAAAACAGATGCATAAATCAATGGAATGAACTACAGAGCCCAGAAATAAACCCACACTTATATGGTCATGTAATCTATAACAAACGAGGCAAAGATATAAAGTAGAGAAAAAAAACTGTTTCTTCAATTGATGGTGTTGGCTAGAACTTTCAATACTATGTTGAGTAATAGTGGTGAAAGTGAACATCCCTGTCTTGTTCCTGCTCTTAAGAGAAATGCTTCTAGTTTTTGCCCATTGAGTATTATGCTGGCAGTGGGTTTGTCATATATGGCCTTTATTATATTGAGATATGTTCCCTCTATTCCCACTTTTTTGAGAGTTTTTGCCATAAATTGGTGCTGCACTTTATCAAATGCTTCCTCTGCATATATTGATATGATCATGTGGTTTTTATTCTCCATTTTTATGTAGTATATCATGTTTACTGATTTGTGGACACTGTACCAATTTAGCATCACTGGAATAAATCCCATTCAATCATAGTGTATGATCTTTTTAATGTATTGCTGGATCTGGTTTGCTAATATTTTGTTGAGGATTTTAGCATCTATGTTCATCAAGGACATTGGCCTATAATTTTCTATCTTTGTTATGTCCTTATCTGGTTTTGGAATTAGGATAATTATGGCCAAGTAAAAAGAGCTTGAAAGTCTTCCCTCCTCTTTAATTTTTTGGAATAGTTTGAGAAGTATTAGGTCTTCTTTGAATGTGTAGTAAAATTCACCTGTGAAGGCATCCAGTCCAGGATTTTTGTTTATTGACAGCTTTTCTTACTACTGCTTCAATTTCACTAGTTGTAGTCTGTCTATTCAGATGCTCTGATTCTTCCAGATTAAATTTTGGAAAGGTTGTATGTTTCTAGGAAGATTGTATGTTTCCATTGAGATCACATTGTCCAGTTTGTTGGGATATAGTTATTCACAATATCTTCTTTCAATCTTTGCATTTCTTTGCTGTCAGCTGTTACTTCCCCTTTCATTTCTGATTTTATTATTTAGGTCCTCTCTTTTTCTTTCTTAATGAGTTGGTTAAAGGTTTATCTATCTTTTTTATCTTTTCAAAGAACCACCTCTTGGTTTCATTAAGAAGAAGAAATAAAAGTCACTAAAATTGGAAAGGAAGGAGTATAACTGTCATTATTTACAGATGACATGATACTATATATAGTAGACCATAAAGATACCACCAAAAAAGAAGAAAAAAACTACCAGAATAAGTGAATTCAGCAAAATAGCAGGATACAAAATAAATATGCAAAAATCAGTTGTATTTCAATATGCCAATAATAAACTATCAGAAAGGTAAACTACAAAATAATCACATTCACAACTGCTTCAAAAAGAATAAAATATCTACTAATAAATTTAATCAAGGATGTAAAAGACCTGCACTTGGCAAATTATAAGACACTAAAGAAAGAAACTGAGGAAGATACAAACAAGTAGAAGCGTACACTGAGATCATGAATGGGAAGACTTAATATCATTAAAATGTCAATAATACCCAAAGCAATCTGTAGTTTCAATATAATTCTTATCAAGTTACCAATGGTATATTTCACAGAGCTAGAAAAAAAATTTGAAACTTTATATGGAATCACAGAAGACACCAAATAGCCACAGCAATCTTCAGAAAGAAGAACAAAGGTGGAGGAATCAGCCTACCTTATATGAAAATACACTACAAGGCCATAGCAATCAAAATAGCATGGTACTGGCATAAAAACAGACATATAGATCAATGGACCAGATTAGAAAGTGTAGAAATAAAGCAATGTCCTTATAGTCAATTAATATTTGAAGAAAAGGAGTCAAAACATACAATGAGGTAAAGATGGTCTAATCAATAAAAGGTGTTGGGAAAATTTGAGACACATGCAAAAAAAAAATGAAACTAGACTTCCTCCATACAACATACATAAGAATAAACTCAAAATGGATTTTAAAAATATTTTTAAATTTATTTTTAGAGAGATAGGAAGAGAGAGAGAAAGAGAAGGAGAGAAACATCAATGTGTGGTCACCTCTTGCGCACTCCCTAACAGAGACCTGGCCCACAACCCAGGCATGTGCCATGACTGGGACCTGAGCTGGCAACCCCCTGGTTCACAGGCCAGCACTCAATCCACTGAGCCACACCAGCCAGGGCTCAAAATGGATTAAAGACTTAGATTTTAGACTTGAAACCATGAAACACCTAGAAGAAAACATAAGCAGTAATATCTCAGACATTTCTCCTAACAATATTTTTTTCTGATATATCTCCTCGGGCAAGGGAAACAAAGGAAAAAATAAACAAATGGGACTCCATCAAAAAAATTCTTTCACAGCAAAGAAAACCATCAACAAAAGTAAAAGATAACTCACTGAATGGAAGAATATGTCTGGCAATGACACATCGGATAAGGGATTAATATGCAAAGTTTGTAAAGAACTTATACAACTGAATACCAAAAAACAAAGAATCCAATTAAAAAATGGACACATCTCCAAAGAGGACATACAGATGGCCAATAGACAATAAGAAAAATGCTCACCATCACTAATCATCAGAGAGATGCAAATTAAAATTACAATGAGCTATCATCTCATATCTGTCAGAATGATTATGAGCAACGATTCAACAAACAACAAGTGCTGGTGAGGATGTGGAGAAAAGGGAACCCTAGTACACTGTTGATAGGAATGCAGACTGGTGCAGCCACTGTGGAAAGCAGTATGAAATTTCCTCAGAAAACTGAAAATAGAATTGCCTTTTGACCTGGCAATTCCACTGCTGGGATTATACTCTAAGAATACTAAAACACCAATTCAAAACAACCTATGGCCCCCGATGTTCATAGCAGCACAATTTACAACAGCCAAGTGCTGGAAACAGCCTAAGTGCCCATCAGTAAATGAATGGATCAAAAAAACTGGTACATTTAGACAGATCTTGAGGCTGGGATCATCTTTGGAACCCAAATGATGTGATCTTGCTTCCTTAAACAATGAGAACAGTAAAATTTATTCAAAATTTTCCACCCAGATGTAAAAAAAATAAATAAATAAAAGCTCTATCGTTTTGAACTTCCGCCAAGATGGCAGCATAGGTGGACGCACTCGCCGCCCGCACATCCAGAGTGCCTAAACAACGAATGCAGTAGCAAAAAATTAAACAATCAGAACAGACAGAATCGAACTGAAGGGAAGTCCGACAACCAGGAGGTAGGAGAAGACGAACATCCAGGCTGGTGCAACATCACCCAAAAAACGACCCAGGTTGCAGGCACCTGCGAGCTGACAAGTGCACCAAGATAAAAAGAATGAAAATGGCCAAAATGAAAGATCAGAACAAATTACAACTAACGGATGACGACATAGTCAACCTATCAGATGCGCAGTTTAAAATGCTTGTAATCAAAATGCTAACAAAACTGGAAGATAGGTGGCCGCAAATAATTGAACAGATGAAGAATACAATAAGGATAATGGAGGAAGATTTACAGGGAATCAACAGGGAAAAAAAGGAAGTTGGATCTCAAACCAATGGGGTGGACCAGAAGGAAGAAACAAGAATTCAAAAAAATGAGGAGGGTCTCAGGAACCTCAGAGACATTTGTAAACGACCCAATATCCGGATCATAGGGCTGCCAGAAGGACAAGAGGAACACCAAGAAATTGAATGTATTTTGGAACAGATAATGAAGGAAAACTTCCCAGATCTGGCAAAGGAAATAGGCTTCCTGGAAATCCAAGAAGCTCAGAGAACCCCAAAGAAGCGGGACCCAAAGAGGAACACACCAAGGCACATCATAATTATATTACCCAAGCTCAAGAATAAGGAAAGAATCTTACAAGCAGCAAGAGAAAAAGAGACAGTTACCTACAAAGGGATCCCCATAAGACTGTCAGCGGATTTCTCAAAGGAGACCTTCCAAGCAAGAAGAGGCTGGAGAGAAATATTTCAAATCATGAAAAGCAAGGGCCTACAACCAAGAATAATCTATCCAGCAAAACTTTCATTTAGAATGGAAGGGCAGATAAAGTGCTTCTCAGATAAGGGCAAGTTCAAGGAGTACATCATCATGCAGCCTCTACTATATGAAATGTTAAAAAGTTTCATATGAGGACTCAGGAGCGAAGGCACCGAGGCCAGATCACCTACCGGGGAATTCAGATCAGTCACAGCCAAGACACTTGTGAGGTAAGCAAGCAAAATACAACCAGAGAAACAAAATAGAACCAGAGGCATTGAAGTTTAGAACATTCAGGCAGTAACCAGAGGGGAGGGGGAAGGGGAGAAGGGGGACAAGGGTATTCAGGAACTGCTATAAAGGACA
>PVJI01019336.1:0-31280 GCA_004026765.1 Micronycteris hirsuta
GCATAGAGTCCCAAACAAAATGGATGCAAAGAGGACCACACCAAAACACATCACAATTAAAATGCCAAAGGTTAAAGAGAGAATCTTAAAAGCAGCAGAAGAAAATCAGTTACCTACAGAGGAATTCCCATAAGACTGTCAGTTGATTTCTCAAAAGAAAATTTGCAGGCTAGATGGACTGGCAAAATATTCAAAGTCATGAGAAAGTCAAAGTCAGGGTCCTACAGCCAAGTTTACTCTCTACCCAGCGAAGCTATCATTTAGAATCGAAGGGCAAGTAAAGAGCTTTCCAAACAAGAAAAAGCTAAAGGAGTTTATCGCCACCAAACAAGTATTATATGAAATGTGAAAGGGACTTATTTAAGAAAAAGAAGATTAAAACTATGAACAATAAAATGGCAAATAATACGTATCTATCAACAATTAAATGTAAAAAACAAACTAAGCAAACAAGAACAGACTCATGGGTACGGAGAGCCTTTTGATGGGTGCCAGATGGGAAGGTGGTGTGAAGTAATGGGTGAAGAGGTGAGAGTATTAAGAAGTAGAAATAGATAGTTACAGAATAGCCATGGGGATGTAAAGTACAGTATAGGAAATGGAGTAGCCTAAGAGCCTGTATGCATGGCCCATGGAAATGAACAATGGGGATTGCCTGAGGGAGTTGGGGTTGCTGGGTGGAGGGGGAAAAGAGGGAAAATCAGGACAGCTATAATAGCATAATAAAATATAATTAATTAAAAAAATGTGATCCCATCCAAATAGTCTATATTTCAGAATGCATTTTTTGGCAATGAAATAAAGAAAATAACACATTACTTTTGTCATTAGAAATGTGCTTGTGAACTCTCTTAGACACATGCCATACAGTTCATGCTTTCAAAAAATTGTACATCTTTTTACAGTGTGGCTATAAACCACAATAGATGAGACAGGAAGAGATTTTTCATTTTGTGGCTTCTCTGTCCTAGGATCAACATGCATGGCCCAACCAGGTCTTTCTTGCCAGTCACCGGTGGCCTAATATCTCAACTGTGTAGAGTGGAGTCATATGGCAAACTTGTCTGCCCTGAACATATATAAAAACTAGGAAGAAAACCAGAGGCCTCTGGGAGGGCAAACAACAATTACAAAGCTATACACTGAAGAGGCCCTCATTCTGTAACAGTTTTCCCTCGCACAAAATGTAAATATCTTTGTATGTCTTCATTCTACAAGCATGTGTCAGGTGCTTACTACCTGGAGGGTACAGTGCTGGACAGGAGATGAAGCTGAAGAAGAGAAGCAGCGCTGGCAGGCACATTAACACAGAAGGGGACAAATCCCCCCCCCCAATAAGAGAGCCCACAAATTTCAAAAGTTCAGAACTCTGGAGTCATTTAGTGTGGAAGAAATTCGTCCTGTTCACTTTAGTAGCCTTAAACATATTGTTTATTGTATACATGTATTGGTACTAAAGTTGGTCTTTTAGAACTGTGTGAAGTTAAATAATCTCAATGTTCTCTTCAAGAAGGCAGAGAAAAGTCTAATATATCTTATGTGGCTTTTTCCCTGAAATGGTTAAAGTGAAACATTTTTGGCATTTTGTTCAAGTTTTCTGGTACCCTGATATCCGCCCTCCCCTCGACTTCTAGCCAGGTGAGATATGACTGAAGGTTGCTTCGCACTTTTTAAAAAGCTTTTATTTATTTATTTTTAGAGAGAAAGGAAGGGAAGGAGAAAGAGAAAGGAAGAAAGATCGATGTGTGAGAGAAACTTCAGTTGTGTCTCACAAGCCCCCAACTGGGGACCTGGCCCACAACCCAGGTATGTGCCCTGACCAGGAATCGAAGCAGCAACCTTTTGGATTGCAGGCCAGCACTCAATCCACTGAGACACATCAGCCAGGGTGGTTGCTTAGCACTTTTGTAAATATCACTTTAGATGAATAACCAGGTTTCTCTAGAAGTAGCATTTTCTGACTTTCCATAGGAAGCTGAGAGAAGTGAATCCAACTAAAACAGGTGCTTGACTTGGAAAATAACACACAGAAAAGTACTAAATTGCCAGCATTATCTTTGAGATCTAATTGGAGTTTAATGACTTCTTACCTCCTCACCACTACATCATCCTCACCATTATTGCTCATCCAGCCTCTTACCTGGTATCTAGCTTCCAGTATTGACATCTACTGTCTAATCTCAACATGGTAGTTAGGGTGACTCTATAAAATGAAAATCATTGTACACCCATGTTTATAGCAGCGTTATTCACAATAGCTACAGGGTGAAAAAACCTGTGTTCAGTAGTGGATGAATGGGCAAACTAAATGTGGTATGTTCATACAAGGAAATATTATTCAGACTTAAAAAAGGAGATCTGACACATGCTACAATGTGCATAAACCTTAAGGACATTATGTTAAGTGGAATAAGCCAGCCACAAAAAGACAAATCTAGGATTAATTCACTTACATGATGTAGCTAGAGCAAAAAATTTATAAAGACAGAAAGTAGAATGGTGGTTACAAGGAGCTAGGAGAAGAGGGAAATGGGAGTTGTTTAATAGGTATAGAATTCCAGGGATGTCTCTCAATCTAAAGATAGTGGCTTTGGCAGTGAGGGGCATTAAGGCTTTACACACAAGTACTGACTGGCTTGTTGTTTTTGACAGCAAAATTTCCCGGACTACCACCTCCAGTGAGCTGAGAGAAATTTTTGCACAGCTTGGCTATGTACCAAAGTACCTTTTGATAAATAGACAGGCTTTCACAGAAATATGGGTTGGCTTCAATTTCCTTCAGAGGTAGAACTTCAGAATGCACTACAACAGGACAATCATGTTATTGATAGAAGAAAGCTCTATGTTTAAGTTCAGAGACTGAAAGTTTTACATGGGAACCAAAGATCTGATGAGGAGAAAGATTTTTTTAATTTTTAATCTTTATTATATTTTTTCCATTATCATTTAGCCCCCTTATATCCCCCTCACCCCAGCAATCACCACCGTGTTGTTCATACCCATGAGTCCTTTTTCCTTTCTGCTCCATCCCTCCATGAACTAACCTCTTCACCAACTAGCTGTCATCTGCTCTCCATCTATGCCTCTGTCTTTGTTTTGCTTGTTAGTTCAGTTTGTTCATTAGATTCTATATGAGTGAAATAATATGGTATTTGTCTTTCTCTGACTGGTTTATTTCACCTGGTACAATGTTCTCCAGGCCCCTCCCTACTGTTGCAAAGGGTAAAATTTTCTTCTTTTTTTTATAGCTGAGTACAATTCCATTGTGTAAATGTCCCATAGTTGTTTTTCCCACTCATTTATTGATGGACACTTGGACTGCTTCCATATCTTGGCAATTGTAAATAAAGCTGCAATGAACATAGGGGTGCTTATGTTCTTTCAAATGAGTGTTTTGGGTTCCTTTGGATATATTCCCAGAAGTGGTGTTGCTGGGTCAAAAGGCAGATCCATTTTTAATTTTTTGAGGTATCTCCATACTGCTTATGACAGTGGCCCCACCTATCTGCATTCCTGCCAACATTGCAAAAGGGTTCCCCTTTCTCCACATCCTCACCAGCACTTGTTGTTTGATTTATTGATGATAGCCATACTGACAGGTGTTAGATGGTATCTCATTGTGGCTTTAATTTTTATTTCTCTGATTAGTAATGATGAGCATCTTTTCATTTGTCTATTGGCCATCTGTATGTCCTCTTTGGAGAAGTATCTATTCAGGTCCTTTGCCCATTTTATAATTGGGTTGTTTGGTTTTTTTTTTTTGGTGTTGAGTTTTGTAAGTTTGTTATAAATTTTGGATATTAACCCACTATCAAATGTATCAACAAATATATTCTCCCATTCTGTGGATTGTCTTTTTATTTTGCTGACAAACTCCTTTACTGTGCAAAAACTTTTTAGTTTGATTAAGTCCCATTTGTTTATTTTTTATTTTGTTTTTCTTGCCTGGGGAGATGTATCAGACAAAAATTTTCTATGAGCAATGTCCAACATTTTGCTCCCCACACTTTCTTCTAGGATTTTTATGGTTTTGGATCCAGCACTTAAATCTTTAATCCATTTTGAATTTATTCTTGTGTGTGGTGTAAGAAGGTGGTTGCCTAGTTTCATTTTTCTATCTTTATCTGTCCAATTTTCCCAACACCATTTATTGAATAAACTATCTTCAGCCAATTGTATGTACTTGCTTCGTCTGTCCAATATCAATTGACTCTAAAGTTTTGGGTATATTTCTCAGCTTTCCATTCTGTTCTGTCGATCTATGTGCCTGTTTTTATTCCAGTACCAAGCTGTTTTGATTACTATGGCCTTGTAGTATAGTTTGATATTAGGTAGTATGATTCTGCTAACTTCATTCTTCTTTCTCAGGATCACTGCTGCTATGTGGGGCCTTTTGTGTTTCCATATAAATTTTTGAAATATTTGTTTTAGTTCTGTGAAATACATCATTGGAATCTTGACAGAAATTGCATCGAATCTATAGATTGCTTTGGGTAGTACGGACATTTTAGTGATGTTAATTTTTCGTATCTATGACCATGGTATGTGCTTCCACTTATTTGTGTCTTCTTCAATTTTTTTCTTTAGTGTCTTATAATTTTCCAAGAACAGGTCTTTTATATCCTTGGTTAGGTTTATTCCCAGGTATTTTATTTATTTTTTTTGTAGCAATAGTGAATGGGATTGTTTTCTTAAATTCTCTTTCTGTTATTTCATTATTGGCATATAAAAATGCAACTGATTTCTGGATATTAATTTTGTATCCTGGTACTTTGCTAAATTCATTTATCAGTTCTAATAGTTTCTTGGTGGAATCTTTGGGGTTCTTTATATACAGTATCATGTCATCTGTAAATAATGACAGTTTTACCTTTTCCTTTTCAATTTGGATGCTGTTTATTTCTTCCCCTTGTCTGATTGCTGTGCCTAAGGCTTCCAGTACTGTGTTGAATAAGAGAGGTGAAAGTGGACATCCCTGTCTTGTTCCCCATCTTAAAGGGAATGCTTGTAGTTTTTGCCCATTGAGTATGACTCTGGAAGTGTATTTGTCACGTATGGCTGTTATTATGTTTAGGTATGTTCCTTCTATTCCCACTGTGCTAGGAGTTTTTATCATAAATGGGTGCTGGATTTTATCAAATGCTCTTTGTACATCTATTGGTATAGTTTTTAACCTTCATTTTGTTTTATGTGGTGAATCACATTTATTGATTTGCAAATGTTGTACCAAAGTTGCATTCCTAGAATAAATCCCACTTGATCATGGTGCATGATCTTTTTAATGCATTGCTGTATTGTTTTGCTAATATTTTGTTGAGAATTTTAGTGTCTATGTTCATCAGGGATATTGGCCTATAATTTTCTTTCTTCGTAGTATCTTTATCTGGTTTTGAAATTAGGATAATGCTGGCCTTATAAAATGTCTTTGGGAGCCTTCCCTCCTCTTCAATTTTATGAAATAGTTTGAGAAGGAGAGGTGTTAGTTCTTCTCAGAATGTTTGGTAAATTTCAACTGTGAAGCCCTCTGGCCCAAAGCTTTTGTTTGTTGGGAGTTTTTTTTTTTTATTATTGCTTGAAATTCATCAGTTGTAATTGATCTATTCAGTTTTTCTAGTTCTTCCTGATTTAGTTGTGGAAGATTGTATGTTCAATGGAAGATCTATCCATTGAAGTCAATGAGGTGTTAAAATCCCCAATCATGACTGTATTTCTGTTAGTCTCTCCTTTTATGTCCATTAAGACTTGCTTCACATATTTAGGTGCTTCTATGTTGGGTGCATTACTGGGGTTATATCTTCTTGTTGGATTGTTCTCGTTATCATTAGTTAGGGGCCTTCTTTGTCTCTTACTATAGCCTTGGTTTTAAAGTCTATTTTGTCACCTGTAAGGACTGCTACCACAGATTTTCTTCTGTTCTATTTGCATGAAATATATTTTTTCCATCCCTTTACTTTTATTCTGTGTGTATCTTTCGACCTGAGATGGGTCTCTTGGAGGCAGCATATAATGGGTCTTGTTTTCTTATCCATTCAGCTACCCTATGTCTCTTAGTTCCATCTGCATTTTATTTATTTTTTTAAAGATTTTATTTATTTATTTTCAGAGAGAGAAAGGAGGGAGAAAGAGCAATGTATGGTTGCCTCTCACATGGCCCTCATTGGGGACCTGGCCCGCAACCCAGGCATGTGCCCCAACTGGGAATCGAACCGGATTTTCTTGTTCCCAGCCCGCACTCAATCCACTGAGCTACACCAGCTGGGCTCCATCTGCATTTTAGAAGAGAGGTGTCCTGTAGAAAAATCCTGGAACATATAATGGCTAGAATTTCTTCAGAAGTTACTATGGACCAGGCCCTATTCTAAGAATTTAACAGTTTATATCAGGATTACAGTCCATCCTCACAGTTTCTCCATGAAGTAGATACTATCATTTTCCACGTTTTTTAAAAAATATATTTTATTGATTATGCTATTACAGTTGTCCCATTTCCCCCCCTTTATTCCCCTCCACCCCCCCATTCCCCGCCCTTTAGTTTTTGTCCATGGGTTGTACACATAAGTTCTTTGGCTTCTACATTCCCTATACTATTCTTAACCTCCCCCTGTCTGTTTTCTGCCTACCATTTATGCTACTTATTCTCTGTACTTTTTCCTCCTCTCTCCCCCTCCACTCCCCTGTTGATATCCCTTCATGCCTTATATAAATCCCTTTAACATTTCATATAATAAAGACTGGGTGATGATGAACTCCTTGAACTTGACCTTATCTGAGAAGCACTTTATCTGCCCTTCCATTCTAAATGACAGTTTTGCTGGATAGAGTATTCTTGGATGTACGTTCTTGCCTTTCATGACTTTGTATATTTCTTTCCAGCCCCTTCTTGCCTGAAAGGTCTCTTTTGAGAAATCAGCTGACAGTCTTATGGGAACTCCTTTATGGGTAACTGTCCTCTTTTCTCTTGCTGCTTCTAAGATTCCTTATTTTTATGTTGGGTAATGTAATTATGATGTGCCCTGGTGTGTTCCTCTTTGGGTCCAACTTCTTTGGGACTCTCTGAGCTTCCTGGACTTCCTGGAAGTCTATTTATTTTGCCAGATTGGGGAAGTTCTCCTTCATTATTTATTCAAATAAGTTTTCAATTTGTTGCTTTTCCTCTTCTCCTTCTGGCACCCCTATGACTTGGATGTTGGGATATTTAAAGATGTCCTGGAGGTTCCTAAGCCTCTCCTCAGTTTTTTGAATTCTTGTTTCTTCATTCTTTTCTGGTTGGATGTTTTTTCCTTTCTTCTGGTCCACTCTGTTGACTTGAGTCCCAGTTTCATTCTCATCCCTATTGGTTCCCTGCACATTTCCACTCATTTCCTTTAACATATCCTTCATTTGTTCAACTGAGACCAACTTTCATCCAATTCTGTGAGCATCCTGATTACCAGTGTTTTGAACTGTGCATCTGATAGGCTGGCTATCTCTTCATCACTTAGTTGTATTTTTTCTGGAGCTTTGATGTGTTCTTTCATTTGGGCCATTTTTTTTCTCAGCACACCTGGTACTTTAAGGGGCGGAGCCTTAGGTGTTCTCCAGGGAGGGATAACCCATGTGGCTATGTGTTGTGACGCTGCCTGTGGGGGCGGGGCCTGAGAGAACAATGGTGCTTGCTCCATTCTCTGCACTTCCCCCGCTACCCACAAGCAAGTTGTGCCCCTCTTTGCTGGCTCCGGAGTGGGTGGGTGGGCTTGCATAGTTCCAAGTCCCTGTGGGTCTCTCCAATGAACCCTCCTGTGAGGTCGGGAGTTCCTCTCGCCACCTCAACCCCCACAGGTGTTTTCAATCTGTGGTTTGAGGCTTTATTTCCCTGAGATCATGGGTTGCCTGGTCTGCTCCGATCCCCAGCTTGTTCTCCCGGTTTATCTGTGCACGAATGAAGGACCGCCCGGTCCACCAGTCTCAGCCCCACTGGGTCTGGGTTTGCCAGCTGCGGGTTTCGTTGAGTGTGCCAGCTGCATTTTGGCCTGGCGTGCCTGCTGTGGGTCCCTCAGGGCAGCTGGAGCGTTGCCGGTACTGCTCCATGAACCACTGTCTTGCCACGCACTCTCTGCCCAGCTCCACCCCGCTTACTGGTCTGGATGAACGTGTCTTCTTTAACTCCTTGGTTGTCGGACTTCCACTCAGTTCTATTTTCTGTCAGATCTGGCTGTTTTTGCTTTTTAAATTGTTTTTCCTCTTTTGGTTGTGCGAGGAGGCACAGTGTGTCTACCTACTCCTCCATCTTGGCCAGAAGTCCTCATTTTCCATGTTTTATAGGTAAGGAAAAACAAGACTCAGGAAATAAGTTGTGACAATGGATAATGTACCTGGTGAGTTGGAACCAAAGTATTCAGGAAGGCTTCATGAAAGAGGCCCAGTAAATATTCTCGCTCACAGTAATATTCAACAAATATTTGTTTAATTATGTTTTATAATGAAGTATTTGGACTTTATCCTGTAGATAATGGAGATTCACTGCAGGCTTTAGTTTTTATTTCAAAAAGTCAGATAAAGTTACATGAAGGCAGGTTCCATGTTATATTCATGTTTGTAACCCAAGTGCACAGCACAGCATCTGGCACATAGTAAATGTTCAATAAATGTTTGTTGTACAAATAACAGAATCAATCACTGCATATGTTTGGATAAACCACATCAAACAAAATTCCTAGAAATACAATGCATACAATAAATTCCTAACATAATGTGGTTAAGGATATGTATATTCTCCTGGATGTATATATATAATGTCTTGTCTACATCCACTAGAGAAAAGAGTTTCACTATAACCATTATAATTCTTAGGAAAATGACTTGCGTATACTTAAAATCAAGATAATTGTTCATTTTGAGCACTAAAGCATACGTTCTGTTAACCCCACTTAGCTTTATTCTCTCACTTCTTTTCTCTTATTATTAGGCTTTTAGTGACACAATCAAGCCTGTGTTTTTAGAAAGCTCTCTGTCATGGTGGATGTGAAGGACTGATTACAGGGAAAAATTCAAGGGTGATGGGCAATAGAGAAGATGTTCAATGATGGGGGCAGCACTGGAGGCCTGAACAAAGGGATGTTTGTGAAAATAGAAAGGGAAAAAATAGGAGAAAGACTAAGGTGGTTGAATTTACTAATAGTTATAAACACATATTGGTAAATGATGGGATGCATTTTGAGAGGGTTAGAAACTGTCAGGAATGCCTTTGAGATTTTCAGTGGGGTGTGGATAGAAACAGGGAAATCAGGAGCCAAATGCTTTTTGGAGGTGATAGAAGGGTTGATAATGATTTTGGATTTGAGCATCTTAAATTCCTTGTGCCACAGGATATCTGAGGAGAGATAACTAGAAGATATAGCGATAATATAATCCATAAACAGTTATTTCCACTCTCCTGCCCCCTCATTGTGCAAGGTTTAATATCCATTTGAAAGAATCTGGATCTACAAATTAGAGAGTTCCCAATATTTAGGTTCCCTACAGGAACTATTGCACAAGCTAGTAGTGCTATAGGGATCAGTATTTCAGGACTGGATTATTTGAAGGGGGGAGCAGATATAGAGCTGCTATTGTGGGGCAGAGTTGTAGAGAGTGGGCTGCTTCCCCATTCAGGAAACACTGTGTGCTTCTACCTCTCCTCCCTCTCCAAGGCAGGCTAGTGAGTAGTAATTTCCAAGAATGATAAGGCACTTAAATACTTAAGTACTTGGTAAGTATGATTCTATGTGAACAATCAGTTGAAGAAGCAAATATGATTCCAAGGGGAACATTAATTATCTCTGTGTCTAATGGATCTTCCTTCCCTAAGGCTACATCTACATGAGTGTGGAATTTTAAATAAGCTTTATTTTTATAGACTTTCAGAAGAATAAGAATTTTTAAAAATAGGTATTTTCTGGTAACTCTACATGATAATAAACTTTGGACCAAATGTTGTTTTAAGAAATACACACTATGAGTTTGCAAATGCTTCCTCTTGCTCTTTCCCCTGAAGCTGAGCAAGTTTTCTTCAATTCACAAACATTTGCCAGAGCATCTGAGGAGCTCAGCTGAGCCTGAAGTCTTTCAAAATGTAACCAAAAAGCCTCCTGCAGTTAATACAGTTCTTCCTGAAAACATTTGTGTTGGTCAACATTTTCCTTGCCAAAGAAGGCATAGTCCAGCATTTCACATCTTCTAATTGAGCAAATTATAAAGTTTGATTTCTTTCTTTAGGATTTGAGGCTACTTCACTTTTTTTTTGTTAATAAGAACCAAAAACTTATTGGCAGATGTTAAGAGTTACCTTTGTTTCATCTCTTGAAATGTAGCTTACTTCAAAAATTAAGAGACTGTAATATAGTCATGCCTTTCTGACAAGAAATACACAAGGGAGACTATTTCCTCCTTCTCCTTCAGTGACAGAAACATGGAGAATTGTTAATAAAAGTTGTCAGCATTGAAATTCTTAAAATGACTTGAAAGGAGAATTTACATGGGACACCGCCACCCAAACTCACTCCAGGTGTAGCTACTTTCCTGGCTCCCCGACAACAAGTTGAGGGTGCATAGGACTCTGCTGTGATTATTAAGAGACATCTGGAAAAGGGGGCATTGCTGCCATATTAGAGGATATCTTTTGGTCTAGGAAGGAATATTAATTACTATTTTTGTCCCAATTCCTAAGTTTGAAGATTAAGAAAGATTTATATTTTCTCAGATTCTGAGGAATCAGTAAAACATAGAGCCTACATGGATCAAGGCAGATATGTTTTTATTACCATGATCTTCCATTTCCCCCTCTGCTATAGGGCTAGTAAAGACAGGAAGCATATTCATTAAAACCATCTATGTATGAGAATATATTTCAGAATATATTGTGTTCTAATATGTTTTTATATTTAGAAGGTAAAACCCACCATAGGCAAACTCATCTAAAAGGTTTAGAGTGTAAATTATATCTGAGGAGCCCTTGGAAACATTTTTTTGGGCTGTGCCCGAAACTCATTTTCAAAGAGCCTTAGAACATTTAAATAACACTCAGAGAAAACAGGCATTTGTAATAGACACCACAGCCTTTGGAATACAAAAAAAAAATACCAGTTTTAAATTCATGCCAAATCTGTGTCCAAATGAATAATCCATCTTACTTGAGAACAAATGATGATGATAATGGCAATGATGATTAGGTTAATAATCATCATCATAATAATAATGGCTGCCATTACTAAGCAATTACTATATACAAGGTTCTATATTAAGCGCTTTGCATGCATTTTTCTTATTTAATCCTCGTAAGAATGCTGAAGAGTAGATATGTAATTATCCTTGTTGTAGAGATGAGAAGGTGAGACTCAGAAAGTTTTAAGAAATATATCCAAGGTTGCACAACTAGTTAGTGGTAGATTTCAGATTCAAAACCAGGCCAATCTGATTTCAAGACCCAGTTAATTGACCATACATTATATTGCCTATTTAGCATGTACAAATGCCAATGAAATTGAGACAATATACTAAGATGACTTAAAAAAACACTGAGTACCAGGAACACTTACTGTACCAGGAACTTGAGTAGGTTATATGAAAACAACATGACTCTTAACTTCCTTTCTTGATCTCAATCGATTAAAAATATACACAAAATACCCTTCTTTTATGTAAATGAACCACTTATCAAGTTGGAATGTCATAGAATGTCAGGACAGATGTTAAGATTATATAGACCAATGCCTCTCAAACTTGAATGCATCAGAATCCCCTTAGAAGTCTTGTTAAAACACTGTGTGCTGGATCCCAACCCCAGAGGTTCTGACTCAGTAGGTCCAAAGTGAGCCCAAGAATATACATTTCTAACAACATTCTAGCTGATGCCGATGCTGACGCTGCTGATCAGGGGAGAACAACTTTGAGATCCACTGATCTACTGATGTGAAAACCAACATAAAAAAATAAATTTATGGAAGGTACCTATATACAAGGTCTTATGCTAGGTTCTAACCCAGGTTTTCTTGCTACCTAGCTATGTGATTCTTGGGAAGTCACTTCCTTCTTTATGGGCTTAGCTGTTTCCTCCTCTATAAAATAAGGGGGTTGGATCAGGTGATCACTTACTTTGTTTTTTCAATTCCAGCAATCTATGAGGAAGAAAATTAGGTAAATAGAACTCATTAGAAATTCAAACACAATCTTTGGGTCTGGAGACTTAAACCTGTTTTCAGTAACAGCAAATATCATACTGTCAATATAAGAAATGTCCAAACCTGTAAGAATATTTTTATGAGTTTATTTGAGCCAAACTGACAACAATTGTCAGGAAGCAAAATCTCAATGGATTGAAAAAAATGCCCTGGAAAATGGCAGTTTTGTACATGATTTTATACATTACAATCAAAAGAGAAGATGTAAGTGGGTTACATGAAATTCATTGGTAGAAGATTAGGGAGACAGGAGAATGCAAAACAGAGTAATCTCTGGGATCGGATAAAAAGTAAAAGGGGTAGATACAAGCTTCTTTTACATTGGCGGTTGTTAAGATAGTTAACAATTAACAATTACAGCACGTAGAGATGGTATACAGGAAAACAAGATAACAAAGGGGATTCTGTGGTCTCCTGCTCTGGTGGGAGATTGTGTCCTGAGGGATCTGGAAAAGATTACTCTGACATTCCAAAGGTATGTTATCTTAGATGCAAAAAGACAATAGACAGGTTCAGTTGAGGTAAAGATTGACTTTTGTGAAGGAAAATATCTGCCAAGAACATGGCTACCGACCTGACTCCCTTTTAGTTGGAAAGTTTTCATTTCAAACCATCCTATGTGGTTACTTTAGGTCTTTTAGGTCTTTGAGTTTGTAAGGCCACTATACAGCCACCCCCACCCCCAAGCTTGACAGGTTTAGTATGGGGCCTCTTTTCATCCCCAATACAGATACATATCACATAGCTAGCTTGTGTCTAAAAGGTTTTTTTTAAGACTTATTTATTTATTTTTAGAGAGAGGGGAAGGGAGGGAGAAAGATAGGGAGAGAAATAGCAATGTGTGGGTGCCTCTCACGTGGTCCTCACTGGGGACCTGACCTGCAACCCCAGCATGTGCCCTACTGGGAATCGAACCGGGACCCTCTGGTTCCCAGCCTGCGCTCAATCCACTGAGCTACACCAGCCAGGGCATAAAAGGTTTTTTAACTCATTCAACATATTAATTGAGCACCTATTATATGCTAGGTGCTGTACTAGGTACTTGGAATTCAGTAGTGAACAAAATGACATCATTTACTCTCATAGAGCTTAGAGACCGTACTAGGGAACTGCAAATATTTTTGATGAAAGTAAAAGTATACATTCATTGAAGTTCTACTCTATTTTTCTACCTACACAGATCATATTTCATACTCCTGATTCCATAGTTAAACAACTAACTATACAAATAATTTAAAATATTTCTACAATTGATGACATCTAATACAGAACAAGTTAATGTTAAAAAATGAATTCTAAAGCAAAGAGCTATTTGAGACCATATCAGCCTACAACTAAAAGCAAATAAACTGCGACTTTTATCCTAAAATCATAAACAATAGCACAGTTTAAAAATCTAGTTTAAAACAAACTCATAGACACAAACAACAGTATGGTGGTTACTGGAGGGAAAGAGTATGGGGGGAGAATAAAGAGGGTAAAGGGCATAAAATATATGGTGACAAAAGGAGATTTGATTTTGGGTGGTGAACACAGAATGCAATATGCAGATGATGTATTAAAGAATTGTGCACTTGAAACTTGTGTTATTAACCAATGTCATCCCAATAAATTTAATTAAAAATCTAGTTTAAAATCTTTATGTTTGAAAGTATAGTGATAGCCCTGGCCGGGTGGCTTAGCTGTTTGGAGTGTCATCCCATACACCAAAAGGTTGTGGGTTCAATTCCCTATCAGAGCATATACCTAGGTTGTGGGTTTGATCCCTGGTTGGGGCACATATGGGAGGCAAACAATCAATGTTTCTCTCTCACATTGAAGTTTCTCTCTCTCTCTCTCTCTCTCAAATCAATTTGAAAACATACACTCTGGTAAATATTTAAAAAATAATAAATAAATAAATATATACTGATACATTCCAAAAATGCTTTACTTTCTCTGTATGTTTTCTTTATACATACATGAATACATACAGCATATGTACAGCAAGGGTTGAAGGCAGTTGTTAACTTTGTGACATGATTTTTTTAACAATACTAGTAAAATAGAATATGTGCTGGGATAGTAGTCAAGAAACCTGTGTTTAACATTGAGCTCTGCCACCAACCATGACCTTGGACAAATTATTGACCCTTTTAAGATTTCTCTACTTGAAAATGAAAAGTTTTCAGAAGTTGTTTCATGATATCTTTCCCTTCCAACCTGAACATTTTATTAAGTCAGATGCTAACAACTAATTAAAGGAAAACACTTCTTCTTCCCTTCTAAAAAGCATGTATTTATTCAGCATATTATTTCACATGTTGAAATTTTACACTGTAAGGTGCTTTTAAAAAAAAACCTAGTACTATTCCACTGACTTGGAAAGCAAACTATGCACATCAAACACTTCCTTTCTATGATAAATTCACAAGGGGACACACAGTGGGCCTAACAACCTGTTACCAGTGACAGCCATGGGATGGTTTAACTAAAGGCTTTAAGACTTCCTTTCACATGTGTGTTTACTGACCAACTGGCTGTAATAAAGAAAGAACCACAATTCTTCCTTCACCAAATTTTTCAGTTTCTGTGACTAGTATCTATGATTTCAGTCCAACTGTGTTGTTGTTACAAACTTCAAAGAATGTCCAAAACCCAATCAATATTTAGGGGAATATATTTTAAAGGAATACTCACTACCAATTAGTCTAGGCAGTAATGAAAATCATCATATATTTTCTATGATGAAAGATCCCAGTAGGAGGTCTCCTAATGGATGACAGGTGCCAGAGCAAAGGGCATCCAGCAGGAGGAGGACAAAGCCTATTTCTCAGTCAGCTTTGGAGAGCACAACATGTCCTTTAAGCTGGACTCAGTACACATACAGCGTGCAACCTACAATTTCCTGTTGTATTTCATTCAAAACATTGCCATTTAGAGTCAAATCATCTGAAACCATCTAGGAAGACTAGAAAGGTTATCATGAGTTCTTCCAGTATCTTTATATAGCTACTGATCACATAAAACAAAGCACAGTATAATGTAATTGCTAGGGGTTTAGGTTTTGGGATCCCTTTATGTTTCTTTCAAAAGGCTACCACACTTAATGCTGATAGGATATGACTCTGACTAGAATGTGAATGCCACAAGGGTAGAGGTATGTGTCTTCTTCATGGATATATCCTAAGCATTTAGAATGATGCCTGCCATATGATGGTTGCTCAAGAAATATTTATTGAATGAATAAATGTTATAACTATAAGAATAATTCTTTGCCTGATTCTCTATTTTTCTTCCCTAACAGCTTTTCCAAGAAGTTCAACCACTTTATACTTCTTTGTTTTGCCTTACTAAAACCTTTTTATGCAGTAGTTTTATTGGTATTGTACTTTATTCAACTTATTAATGAAGTATGACATATACAGAAAAATGCAAAAATTATATCAGCTTGATGAATTTTCAAAAACTGTGCATACTTATGTTATCAGCACCTAGATCAAGGAACAGAACTTGGATAGCACCTAAAAGATGCCCCTAGTAGCTACTTTTCCCTCCCAAGGGTAACCACCATACTGACTTTGAAAATATGGATTAGTTCAGACTGTGTCTATCATTTATATAAATGGAATAAAATAGCACATTCTCTTAGATTGTGGCTTCTTTTTTTCAGCATTGTATTTGTTTGATTTACGCATGTTAATGGTGTTGTACTTCATCCTCATTACTTTATAATATTTAAATATGATGCAGTTTATTTATCCAATTTACTATTCCTAGGCATTTGGGTTGAGCCCAATGTGTGGAAATTATGAACAAGGCCACTATGTACATATTTGTACCTGTATTTTTATTAATCATCACCCAAAGACACACTTATTGATTTTTTTAGAGAGGGAGGAAAGGGAGGGAGAGAGAGAAACATCAATTGGCTGCCCCTTGTATGTACCCCAACCAGGGACCGAACTTGCAACCCAGGCATGTGGCCTGACCTGAAATCTAATCTGTGACCTTTTGGTTCCTAGGACAATACCTAATCAACTGAGCCACACAAGCCAGGGCTCTACCTGTCTTTTAGTACACTTATATGCATTTTGTTTGGGTATTATCTTAGTGATTTCATACTGCTATAACAAAAACTCTGAAGACTGGATTGCTTAAGTAACAAATATTTATATCTCACAGTTCTGGATGCTTGGAACTCAAAGATCAAGGTGCCAGTTGATTTGGTTCTGGTGAGGGCCCTCTTCCCAGTTTGCACACACCCATCCTCTTTCTTAAACCTCATATGGCATATTAACCCTCTTTTTATTATAATGCCATTCATGGGAGTTTTGCCTTTATAACCTAATTATTATTTCCCCCAAAGTCCCACCTCTAACTATCAAACTGGGGATTAGGGGGTTAACATAAATTTTACAGGGACACAAATGTTTCGTCCATAGCAGATCTGTATACCTAGGTTAGTATCATTTTCAATGGTGTGCATCTGAACTATTCTTCCTCAGCACTTCTTTTCTACTAGACTTCCTGACCATGGTGAAGATTAGTCTTGTTGGTTACCACCAAAGCAGCTCTTTTAATAAGAGTTAAAGACAAGCTTTGCACAGTGGCTCTATTGTAGCCAATGAGTTTTATCCAAGGTGCGATTATTGCTAATTGAAAGAGTTAAAGACTGAAATCAGATCAAAATGAAAAGTCTCCCTGTTATATGGCTGATATTCCCATCATTAATATCCTAAAGGTTTCTGGGAAGCATGTACTCATAGAATCAAAATATTATTGGTCATCTGAATGTATCAATGTTTGTATATCATGTACATTTTATCAATTAAAGCACTGGATTATCTTGGTGGTGACACAGGAGTTAATCTGAATTAACTCAGTATCACCCATTGAAATCTAGTTGAAAGCAGAGTCTTTTTTTTTCCAGTTTTAACTTTTTTTAAAATATATTTTATTGACTATGCTATTACAGTTGTCACATTTTTTCCCCTCCACCCCGCACCACCCAAATTCCCCGCCATTTAGTTTTTGTCCATGGGTTATACACATCGGTTTTTTGGCTTCTACATTTCCTATACTATTCTTTTTTTTTAAGAGTGTTTTTTTTAAAATAATTACTTTATTGTTGTTCAATTACAGTTATTTGCAACGTCTCCCCTCCCCTCCTCCCTTCCCCTCCAACCCCACCTCCCTCCCCAGTCTCCCTCCTCCCCCTTAGTTCTGCCCATGTGTCCTCTACCGTGATTCCTGAAAACCCTTCAGTCTAACAATAGCCAGGGAGGAGGGGGGAGGAGACAATGGGGAGAAGGGTTTTCCTATACTATTCTTAACCTCCCCCTGTCTGTTTTCTACCTACCATTTATGCTATTTATTCTCTGTACCTTTTCCCCCTCTCTCCCCCTCCCACTCCCCTGTTGATATCCCTCCATGTCTTATATAAATCCGTTTAACATTTCATATAGTAAAGGCTGGATGATGATGTACTCCTTGAACTTGACCTTATCGGGGAAGCACTTTCTCTGCCCATCCATTCTAAATGAGAGTTTTGCTGGATAGATTAATCTTGGGTGTAGGTCCTTGCCTTTCATGACTTTGTATATTTCTTTCCAGCCCCTTCTTGCCTGCAAGGTCTCTTTTGAGAAATCAGCTGACAGTCTTATGGGAACTCCTTTATGGGTAACTGTCCTCTTTTCTCTTGCTGCTTCTAAGATTCTCTCCTTATTTTTAATGTTGGGTAATGTCATTATGATGTGCCTTGGTGTGTTCCTCTTTGGGTCCAACTTCTTTGGGACTCTCTGAGCTTCCTGGACTTCCTGGAAGTCTATTTATTTTGCCAGATTGGGGAAGTTCTCCTGCATTATTTGTTCAAATAAGTTTTCAATTTGTTGCTTTTCCTCTTCTGGGACCCCTATAGTTCGAATATTAGAATGTTTAAAGATGTCCTGGAGGTTCCTAAGCCTCTCCTCATTTTTTTGAATTCTTGTTTCTTCATTCTTTTCTGGTTGAATGTTTCTTTCTTCCTTCTGGTCCACACCATTGATTTGAGTCCCAGTTTCCTTTCCATCACTATTGGTTGCCTGTACATTTTCTTATATTTCACTTAGCATAGTTTTCATTTTTTCATCTAATTTGTGACCAAACTCAACCAATCCTGTGAGCATCCTGATTACCAGTGTTCTGAACTGTGCATCTGATAGGTCGGCTATCTCTTCGTGGCTTAGTTGTATTTTTTCTGGAATTTTGCTCTCCTCTTTCATTTGGGCCATTTTTTTCTCTCAGCATGCCTGTTACGTATAAGGGGCGGAGCCTTAGGTGTTCACCAGGAATGGGGCAACCCACGTTGCTATGTTGTGATGCTGCCTGTGGGGAAGGAGTCTGAGAGGAAACAACAGCACTTGCTCCGCTCTCTGCTGGCTTTCAGTCACTTCCCTCACTACCCACAAGCAAAGTGAGCCTGTCTGTGCTGATTCCCAGGTGGGTGGGCTTATGTACATTCTAAGTCCCTGTGGGTCTCTACAATGAACTCCCCCGTGAGGCTGGGAGTTCCTCCTGCCGCCAACTCAATCCCCACAGGTGTTTTCAATCAGTGGTTTGAGGCTTTACTTCCCCACAATGGAGCCTCAGGTTGCGCAGCTTGTTTTGCTCCCCAGCTTTTTTCTCCTGATTTGTCTGCGCACGAATGAGGGACTGTCCAGTCCATCAGTTTTGGCCCCGCTGGGTCTGGGTCAGCCAGCCGTGGGTTTCACCAGTTATGCCAGCCACAGGTCTCTCTAGGCAGCTGCATCATTGCGCACCCCACTCCACAAACCACCATCTGGCCATGTGCTCTCTGCCTGGCTCTGCCCTGCTTACCAGTCTGGATGAATGTGTCTTCTTTAACTCCTTGGTTGTCAGAATTCCATACAGTTCAATTTTCTGTCAGTTCTAGTTGTTTTTTGTTTTTAAATTGTTGTTGTCCGTCTTTTGGTTGTGCGAGGAAGCACAGTGTGTCTCCTATACCTCCATCTTGGCCGGTGAAAGCATCTTAAAAAGTGAAGACACTAAACAGAAAAGTTTTGAATGAAGCTAGCTGCTAGGGAAGAAGGGTAATGGGAAGCCTATAGGATCAGTACAAACTGAAATACTAGGAGACAACATGGGATTTGGGAGGTCAAGAGGAAAAGGGGATTTATCTATATTATTATTTTTTTAGATTTTTAAAAAATGTACTTTATTGATTATGCTATTACAGTTTTCTCATTTTTTCTCCCTTTATTCTCCTCCACCCTGCACTACCCCTCCCACCGGCATTACCCCCTTAGTTCATGTCTATGGGTCCTATATATAAGTTCTTTGGCTTCTCCATTTCCTATACTATTCTTAACCTCCCTCTATCTATTTTCTACCTACCATTTATGCTTCTTATTCCCTGTACTTGAAAAAGGGACTTTAAATGGGAATGAAAGTGCCACTATGTGAAGCACAGGGAACCAGAAATCCAGGAACTTTGTTGACTTTGCAGCCTTTCTCAGAGCTTATGATGATCCTACTGTGTACTCTGTCCATAGTAATTTATCTGATGGGGGTATACAGAGGTCAAATGAAAAAATTAGTTATAGTTAATAATACAACTGTATTGTATATTTGAAAGTTGCTAAGAAAGTGGATCTTAAAAGTTCTCATCATGAGAAAAAAATTGTATCTATGTGTGGTAATAGATGTTAACTAGACTTATTATGGTGATCACTACACAATATATACAAATATCAAATCTTTAGATTGTACACCTGACACAAATATTCAATATAATGGTATATATCAATTATATTTAAATGAAAAATAAGCCTTAGGAAAACTAATTGACTACAAAGCCTAAGAAACAGCAAAATACAATGAAGGTATGGATTATGTAGTACATATACATAGGTATTTCATTCATTAAAAAAAATTTAAACCCCTCCCTCCACGCAGCAGGAAAAAAATCAGGAGCAAATGAGTGATTTCATAGTAATATGGGAAGGCCCTATCAGGAGTGTCAAATCCATGGCCTGAGGGTCGCATGTGGCCCATGATGGCTATGAATGTGGCTCAACATAAAAATAGTAAATTTACTTCAAACATACTATTTGCTCAGCAGTTTTCATTAGTGTTTCTGTATTTAATGTGTGGCTGAAGACCACTCTTATTCCAGTGTGGCCCAGAGATGGGAAAATGTTGGACACCCCTGCCACATGCTAATGGTCTAGCAGGGGAGGAGTACTTAGCTAAGTACTTAAGTATACAACCTGATGCCAGGATTGTATTTACATGGTCATGGTTTCTGTTTATAAAGAGCATTTTTACTGCCACAACTGTCAGTCAGCTTTGACTACAAACCCACCAGGTAGCAATCATGGGAGCTTAGGTCAAAGCGGAGAAAATGGTCAAACCAGCTGACTATGCAAGGTTTTACAGACAAACAATGTTGAGGTGATGGATGAATTCTGTCAAGGCTGAAACTGAGCATTTTGTGTCTCTTAAAATGTCTTCCACTGAAACACTGTTACAATCATTTCAAAATTCAGCTGTATTTAATTTTTTATAAATGTATGTTATTTTATTGGAGGTTTAATAAAACATTATTTTTCCTATCAGATCTCCTTCAGCCAATATCCTGCCTTAGATTAGTAATTTTCAGGCTAATAATGACATTTCTGACAAAGAGATATGGTCATGCACTATGCTTTATTTTATAATACAGCTCTATCTTTTCAGGTATTTCATGTCAAACCAAACTTTCTACTGGTCTGCCAACTTTTCTCAAGTCATATACTATGGCACCTAGCTTGGATTCACTCATTCGTACAAGTGTTATTGAGCGCCATGAGCTAGGAAGTGTTAGTTATTGTTGGGGAAACAAAACGTGTATAAAATCTGTTCTGTGCCCTCAAAGAGTTCACTGACTAGCAGGGGAGCTGAGGCAGGATTACAATTCTAATATAAGGTGGAATGGGAGAAGTGCCGACAGAGAAGTACAAAGGGCAATGGTGTTCAAAGGAGAGTGAGATCATTTCCAGATGGGGAGATCAAAGAAGGCTTCATGGAAGAGGTGGTATTTGTGCTGCACCTCCAAGGGTAAGATTTCTACTGGTGGGTATGAATGAAAGAAAAGGAAAGCATTGTATGTTTAGGACCAGTGAGAATTGAAGCTCAGGATAAAGTGGCTAGGCTGAGAAAATATCTATCCTTGAAAGGACTGGGGACTTTGCAACAGATTCTGCTAATGTTCATTAGTAGTCTTTACTAAAGCCCAGGGCTTCAGGAGTACAAGTACAAATCAGAAAAGCATTATTGTTCACCAGAAGCTCAACAGAAATTCCGAGAGGCAATTGAACATGTATCACCCCTTTGTTTATTCTTTAAATAGCACTGAGTTCCTACTGTGTGCAATGCCCTGGGCTTGGTAACCAAGGTGAGGGTGGGAGGGAGAAGTCATACAATGCTGAAATATATGATTCTGGTCCCTTAAGACTTTACCATGCTTATTTCCTTCTTTCATGTTGGTGAAAACAGTTAAGTGACGGTCAAAATAGTCCAGAGTTTCAGAACTTTGGATAAAGTTCAGGTCCCAGTCAGATTTAGAAGCTAAAATAGCCCGTAGCTTGGTTTTTTTTTTTTGATAATAAGAAATATCAAGACTAATAACTAATATTTTTGAGCTTCACTTTTCTACTAAACACTGTGCTAAACACATGATTTTATATTATGACCTTTAGATTTTGCATCGGCACTACTAAGTAAGAATTCCCATTTCACTGTGTCATTTGAGTATGTTGAAGTAGGTACTGTCAGGGTGTGTAGAGGGGTGTGTGTCTGTGTGTGTTAGGGGCCAGTGCTGGTGACCAATGGGACCAGATGGAGCTTGTTTAACAGAATATGACAAGTCTTTCCTACTTCCTGGAGCCCAGGGAATTCAGTGGTGCCCCTTTATCTCCTGTAGTAGGCCTACTTAGGACTAACCTGGAATGAACAAATCCTTACAAAATTATCAAGAGGCAATCTCTATGAGGGATAATTGATCATAATGGAAGGTAGACTTTATGACCCAACTCCCTTACATGAGCACTGACTCTGCACAGATTATACTAGGTATTTTGTATACATGATTTCATTTAATCCTTACAAGAATCCTGGAAGATAGCAATAATTTTTAAAAGGATTTTACTTATTTATTTATTTTAGAGAGGGGGGAAGGGAAGGAGAAAGATAGGGAGAGAAACATCAATGTGTGGTTGCTTCTCATGCGCCCCCTTCTGGGGACCTGGTCTGCAACACAGGAACGTGTCCTGACTAGGAATCCAACCAGTGACCCTTTGGTTCGCATGCTGGCACTCAATCCACTGAGCCACACCAACCACAGCAGCATTACTAGAACAACATTACTAATTTTTTATGATAAAACTGAATCACAGAGATGCTGGGAGACTTACCTAAAAGGACATAGTCAATATAAAACAGATATTTATATTTGCCCATATTTATCCCACGCTGACTCTATGAATGAAGGTGCCATATTTGGTTCCACTAAAGGAACACTTTGACATCTAATGTTTTGGCATACAGTTGGGCACAGAAACCTAACATGTAAGCCAAGAAAAGAATCCTTATTTTCCCCTAAGAACTGCCTGTCTGAAAGTGAAAGACAACAGCCAGGAAGATTGAGAGAAATAGGGAGAAGGAGAGATTCACAGGAAGATAAGGAGGTGAGTGGAGAGGGATAGAAGAGGGGAGAGGGAAGGGGGAGGGAGAGGGGAAGGAGGGAGGAAGGGAGAGAGAGGAGAGGGGAGGAGAGGGGAGAAGAGAGAGAGAGAGAGAGAGAGAGAGAGAGAGAGAGAAAGAGAGAGAGAGAGGGCGTGAGCGCATAAGAACACGAGATCAAAAGATTCCCCGTGGGCCAGCCTCAATTTGGGCAGCAGACTGAAGAGGCATAGTCAAGGCTTTGATAGGAAGATTCATGTTGATTGACCAAGAGCTCTGTTTTTTAATGTGGTTTTCATTTCTCACAAGCTTCAGAAACGTCCTGCTTTTTAAAAAATATTTTATTGTTTATGCTATATCAGCTGTCCAGATTTTTCCCACTTTGACCCCTCCACCCAGCCCCCTTTACTCTCTCAGGCAGTCCTCTCACCATTGTCCATGTCCATGGGTCATTCATGTATGTTCTTTGGCTAATCCCTTCCAGTTCTTTCATCCAGACCCCTCTCCCTCTTCCCTTCTTACAGCTGTCAGTCTGCTCCATGAGAAACATCCTGCTTTTGACTCCAATTTCCATTCAGCCTGCTTTGGATGACTCTCTTCCGAGTTTTATTCTGCTTTCTGTACTCCTAGCTGTAATAGCCTTAGGCAACTGTGAACCTCAGTTTGTTCATCTTAACATGGGAATAATATTAATAATAATCATAACAATAGCAAAAACAACAATAATATATAAATATCTGTTTTATAGGATGGTGACTATGAAACTTAAATAGGTAATGTGTGTGAATGGTAATACAGTTTGCAAATACTACATTTTGTTAAAACTTCTCCATTCCATGCAAAGGCATCATTACTGGAGAAGTTTCACAGTCTAAATATCACATTAACTATTATACCTCAGAACCTCACCTGTAACTGTGTTCACTGTCCATAAAGTTTGTGTCTCAGTGTTCAGGAAAAGTGATTAGCTACATTGTTCCTACTACAAATCAGCTGACATAGCCATTTCTCAAAGGGTAAATCTACTTCTGATGTTGGTGGTCTTTATTTCATTTTGTGTCTTAAAATTTTTCATCAAGGAAAATATGTAGAGGAACAAGGCTGTTAGAAATGACTTCAGATGGTTAAATAGCACTCATTATTCCCCAGAAAGTCAGTAATTACTTCCTTAGAGTTCACCTCTGATTTTGGGGGGAAGCTTTGGTTTTAGAGCAAAATATCCACATTTTAGTAGAATGTACATATCTTCCCACACCTCTACCCAAAATCTCTCTACTATCCTGTGTGAATTCTACGTTTTCTAAGAATCTATCACTAGAATAGTAAAGTTTAATATTTTGTAGGTTTCTTTGGAATAATCCATTTTTTTAGTTTATCAGTTGTCATTATAGTTAGCTTACCAGAAACCAAACAAATCAGCACAGACTTATTGTGAGGTAATTAAGTGTGTCATTACATAAAAGAGTAGCATCCAAAACAGAAAGGACTTAATAAGAACCAAATTAATCTTAAAACTTTTTAAAAAGATTTTATTTATTTATATTTTAGAGAGGGGAAGGGAGAGAGAGAGGGAGAGAAACATCAATGTATGGTTGCCTCTCACATGCCCCCTAATAAGGACCTGGCCTACAACCCAGGCATGTGCCCTAGACTGGGAATTGAACCAGTGACCCTTTGATTCACAGGCTGGCACTCAATCCACTGAGCCACACCGGCCAAGGCAAGAACCAAATTAATTGAATAACTGAGTATACATTGCAAATGACTTTCAAAATGACTGAACACACATAAAAAATATCTCAAACATAACCCCAAGTTTCCCCAAGCTTGGGACAATGGTTTTGCTTTTTTTTTTGTTGGGGGGGGGGAGGTTACAGTGAACTTTATTGATGGTGCATGACAAGGCAGGGCTCCCTAAGCCCTTCCCCTCTTCAGGGCGTCTGGGATGGAAACTGGAGGTCAGGAGATTCTCAGTGTGTTGGGGGATCGATTTGGGGCAAGGACTTCCCAGCAGCTGAGGGTCTCTTCCTGTTGCTGGGGCAGGTGGTCCAGGGTGTTCTTACTCCTTGGAGGCCATGTGGACCACAAGGTCCACTACCCTGTTGCTATAGCCAAATTCATTGTCATACCAGGAAATGAGCTTGACAAAGTGGTCATGGAGGGCAATGCCAGCCCCAGCATCGAAGGTGGAGGAGTGGGTGTCACTGTTAAAGTCACGGGAGACAACCTGGTCCTCGGTATTGCCCAGGATGCCCTTGAGGGGGCCCTCTGATGCCTGCTTCAATACCTTCTTTATGTCATCACATTTGGCAGCTTTCTCCAGGCAGTAGGTCAGATCCACAACTGACACATTGAGGGTGGAGACACGGAAGGCCATGCCAGTGAGCTTTCCATTCAGCTCAGGGGTGACCTTGCCCACAGCCTTGGCAGTACCAGTAGAAGCAGGGATGATGTGTTGGGCAGCCCCTTGGTTATCACACCACAGCTTGCCAGAGGGCCCATCCATGGTCTTCTGGGTGGCAGTGATGGCATGAACTTTGGTCATGAGTCCCTCCACCATGCCAAAGTTGTCATGGATGACCTTGGCCAGTGGGACCAAGCAGTTGGTGGTGCAGGAGGCATTACTGACAATCTTCATGGAGTTGTCATACTTGCCATGGTTCACAGCCATCACAAACATGGGGGCATCCGCAGAAGGGGCAGAGATGATGACCTTCCTGTCCCCACCCTTCAAGTGAGCCCCAGCCTTCTCCAAGGCAGGAAAGGCACCAGTGGACTCCACAACATATTCAGCACTAGCATCACCCCATTTGATGTTAGCAGGATCTCGCTCCTGGAAGATGGAGATGGACTTTCCATTGATAACAAGCTTCCCATTCTCAGCATTGATTGTACCTTTGAACTTGCCATGAGTAGAATCATACTGGAACATGTAGACCATGTAGTTGATGTCAATGAAAGGGTCATTGATGGCAACAACATCCAATTTTCCAGAGTAAAAATCAGCCCTGGTGACCAGGTGCCCAATATGGCCAAATCCGTTCACTCCGATCTTCATCGTCGTGGCTCAGGGTTGAGGCTGGCACTGCTCAGGAAGACCCAGCTGTCTGTCAAACAGGAGAAGCAGAGAGCCGTTTTTTATTCTTTTTTAAGTTATATTTTATTGATTACGCTATTACAGTTGTCCCAATTTTCCCCATTTGACCCTCCTCCACCCAGCCCCCCATTCCCTCAGGCAATTCCCACACTGTTGTCCATGTCCATGGGTCATGCATATGTGTTCTTTGGCTATTCTATGTCCTATGCTGTACTTTACATCCCCATGACTATTCTGTAACTACCAATTTGTGCTTCTTAATCCCTTCACTTTTTTGCCTATACCCCTGACCCATATCCCACCTGGCAACTGTAAAAATGTTCTCTGTATTTATGATTCTATTTCTGTTCTGCTTGTTTCTTTCTCTTTTTGGGGGGGATTCAGTTGTTGATAGATGTGTTATTTGTTGCTATTTTATTCATATCTTTCTTCTTCTTAAAGGGGACCCTTTATCATTTCATATAATGCTGGTTTCATGATGTACTCGTTTAGCTTTTTCTTGTCTGGGAAGCTCTTTATCTGTCCTTTGATTCTAGATGACAGCTTTGCTGGGTACAGCAACCTTGGTTATAGGTCCTTGCTTTTCATCTCTTTGAATATTTTGTGCAAATCCTTTCTGGCCTGCAAAGTTTCTTTTGAAAAATCAGCTGACAGTCTTTTTTTATTGTTCTTCAAGTACAGTTGTCTCCATTTTAACCCCACCACGGACCTCTGCCACACCCATCCTGGCCTCCCACCCTTGACCCTACCCCCTTTGGCTTTGTCCATGTGTCCTTTATACATGTTCCTTGATGGCCCTTCCCCTATTATCCTTTTCCCCCTCCTCTCTGGTTACTGTCAGTTTAGTCAGTTCTTTATTTTGATGTCTCTGGTTGTATTTTGCTCGTTTGTTTGTTTTGTTGATTAGGCTCTACTTACAGGTGAGATCACATAGTATCCCAGATATTCCAAGCAGCAGTATTTTCACTGATATGTGCCCTAGAGCAAAGGATATAAAGGAAAGAATAAACAAATGGGACTTCATCAAAATTAAAAGCTTCTGTACAGCTTTGAAATGAAAAGGGAACTAACTGTATGAGAAAATGTATTTTCCAATGATACCTCAGACAAGGGTTTGATCTCCAAAATATATAAACAACTCATCTGACCAACACCAGGAAGACAAATAATCCAATTAAAAAATTGGCAAAAGACCTGAACAGACACTTCTCCAAGGACAATATACAGAGGGCTCAGAGACACATGAAAGGATGCTCAGCATCACTAGCCATCAGAGAGATACAAATTAAAACCATAATGATATACCACTTCACATCAGTCAGAAAGGCTATCATAAACAAATCAACAAACATCAAGTGCTGACAAAGTTGTGGAGAAAGGGAACTGTAGTACACTCTTGCTGGGAATGCAGACTGGTGAAGCCACTGTGGAAAACAGTATGGAATTTCTTCAAAAAACTAAAAATGCATCTGCCTTTTGACCTGGCAATTCCACTGGTGTTATTACACCTTAAGAATCCTGAAACACCAATTCACAAGAACCTATGCACCCCGACGTTCATAGCAGCACAATTTACAATAGCCAAGTGCTAGAATCAACCTAGGTGCCCATTAGTAAATGAGTGGATCAAAAAACTGTGGAACATTTATGCAATGGAATACTACGCAGAAGAAAGACAGAAGGGACTCCTACCCTTTTGTGACAGCATGGATAGAACTGGAGAGCATTATGCTAAGTGAAATAAACTAGTCAGTGAAAGATAAATACCATATGATTTCACCTTTAAGGGATACCTAATCAACAAATCAAACAAACAAGCAAAATAGAGCCAAAGACATGGAAATACAGAACAAACCGATAGTAACCAGAGGTGAGGTGGGGGAAGAGAATAACTGAGAAAAGAAGGGGAAGGGCCAACAAGGAACATGGATAAAAGATCCATGGACAAAGACAACTTTGGGGGTGGAGGATTGAATGTGGGAGGAGGGTGAGTGTAATGAGGGTAAAATGGGGACAACTGTAATTGAACAACAATAAAAGAAATTAAAAAAGCCATGAGGTCTTTAGCCACTTCTGGACCTTCTTCAGCATGCTTGCCCTGCTGGTAAGCTTGTTCCATGACTTCAGCTCTCCCTAACATGTGGTATTCCCAAATCTCCCAAGACCTAAATCTTCTGCTAGAGTGGATCATGTCCACTGCTTGAGGACAGGGTCTCTCCACTGGTGAGGATTAAAGCACATGGTTCAAAGGTGGTCCCATTTGTTCAGCTGAATGCTTTCCCTTGACTTGGCTACTCAGTGAGGGTGGACTACCTAACTGTCCTTCATGGGCTGTACTTTTTTTTTGAGAGGCTTACCCATTCCACTGGCATAGTTGGTTTAGTAGTCTGTTCTGGGGTGTTTTGCTATGGCTTCCTTGCTCTAAAATCATATTATCTCCTCTGGTGTGTTCTGCTCTGTGCTCTCTACCGACACTCTTTTCTTTCTAAGGAACTGGTTTCAGGTTTTCTCTTAGCTGTTGGATTGTGGCGGGTACCCAGCCCTTATTGAGCAATTCTTTTGATTCAATCTGGAGTTTTCATCCCTTTCTACATCCCCGTTCTCTGCTGCATTGCTCACAACTCCAGAAACCTACAAAACTATCTTCCCAGAGCTCTTTTTCTCCATCTCTTCTCTGCACCCCTGGGCAATCCCTTTGGTTCCTGAACACAAAGATGCACCTAAGAACAGGAGTTAACACAGCATCCACCCCTCTGAAGCTCGCTCTTGTCCAACTCTTGACCTCTTTGATTATGTCTAATCTGTTTCTGTAAGCTACTGGAACTAATTATGCAGATTAGGAGCTGCATGCAAATTCAAATAATCACCAAGGGTTAGAGAAATAGGAAATTTAAGTGGTTTTTAGTACAGGTCATATCCTTTACGTTAAGCTTCTGACACCCTGACCATATTCTCTGTTGCTTAAAAAAATGTATCATAAACATCTTGAATTTGTGATAATGTAGCTAGGATTTGGTCCCTTTTTTTTAATAAAGAGATTTTAGTTATAACAGAAATTGGCTTTTAGCATTTTGAAAAACATATACTATGACCTTTTAATAAAGTCTACTAAATTTTTTTTATTTTATTTTACTTTTGTTCAATTATAGTTATTTAGATCCTCTCCCCTCCCCTCCTCCCTTCCCCTCCAGCCCCCTTCCACCCCCCAGCCTCCCTCCTCCCCCTTAGTTCCGTCCATGTGTCCTTTACAGTGGTTCCTGAAAACTCTTCTCCCAATTATCCCCTCCCCCCTCCCCCCTGGCTATCATTAGACTGTTCTTAATTTCAATGTCTCTGGTTATGCTTTGCTTGCTTTCTGCTTTTGTTGGTTATGATCTGGTTAAAGGTGAGATCATATGGTATTTGCCCCTCACTGCCTGACTTACTACACTTAGCATAATGCTCTCCAGTTCCATCCATGCTCTTGCAAAGAGTATAAGCTCCTTCTTCCTTTCTGCTGCGTAGAATTCCATTGTGTAAATGTACCATAGTTTCTTAATCCATTCATTTGTAAATGGGCAACTAGGTTGTTTCCAGCACTTAGCTATTGTGAATTGTGCTGCTATGAACATAGGAGTGCAAAGGTTCTTTCGAATTGGTTTTTCAGGATTCTTAGGGTATAATCCCAGTAGTGGAATTCCTGGGTCAAAAGGCAGTTCCATTTTCACTTTTCTGAGGAAGTTCCATACTGTTTTCCACAGTGGCTGCTCCAGTCTGCATTCCCACCAACAGTGCAGTAGGGTTCCTTTATCTCCACATACTCTCTAACAGTTATCTGTTGCTTTGTTGATGATGGCCATTCCGATTGGTGTGAGGTGATATCTCATTGTGATTTTAATTTGCATCTCTCTGATGGCTAATGATGTTCAGCATGTTTTCATGTGACTCCGGGCCGTCTGTATGTCCTTTTTCGAGAAGTGTCTGTTCACGTCTTTTGCCCATTTTATAATTGGGTTTTTTGTCTTCCTGGAGTTGAGTCGTATGAGTTCTTTATATATTTTGGAGATCAGACCCTTGTCTGAGGTATCATTGGCAAATATGTTTTCCCATATGGTTGGTTCCCTTTTTATTTTAATACTATTTACATTAGCCCCACAGAAGCTCTTTATTTTGATGAGATCCCATTTGTTTATTCTTTCCTTTATGTCCCTAGCTCTAGGGGACAAACCATTGAGGATGTTGCTGCGTGGAATGTCTGAGATTTTCCTACGGATGTTTTCCTCTAGAACTTTTATGGTATCACGACTTACATTTAAGTCTTTTATCCACCTTGAATTTATTTTTGTGTATGGTGTAAGTTTTGTGTATTTGTGTTCGTGCTCGAGTTTCATTTTTTTGCAGGTAGCCATCCAGATTTCCCAACACCATTTGTTCAAGAGGCTATTTTTATTACATTTTATGCTTCTGCCCCCTTTGTCAAAGATTAATTGCTCGTAGAGACTTGGGTTTATTTCTGGGCTCTCTATTCTGTTCCATTGGTCTATCTGTCTGTTTTATGCCAGTACCAAGCTGTGTTGATTACAGTGGCCTTGTAATATAGTTTGATATCGGAAATTGTGATCACTCCTGCTTTGCTCTTCTTTCTCAAAATTGCAGCTGATATTCGGGGTCATTTGTGGTTCCATATAAATTTTTGAAGTGTTTGTTCTATATCCATGAAATATGTCATCGGTACTTTGATAGGGATTGCATTGAATCTATATATTGCTTTGGGGAGTATGGACATTTTGATGATGTTGATTCTTCCAATCCATGAGCATGGTATATGTTTCCATTTGTTTGTGTCTTCCATGATTTCTCTCTTCAGTGTTGTGTAGTTTCCTGAGTACAGGTCTTTTACCTCCTTGGTTAGGTTTATTCCCAGGTATTTTATTTTATTTTTTTTTGTTGCTATATCAAATGGGATTTTTTCCAGATTTCTGTTTCTGCTGTTTCACTGTTGGTATACAAAAATGCCTTTGATTTCTGGATATTGACTTTATATCCTGCTGTTTTGCCAAATTCAATTATTAGATCGAGCAGTTTTTTGGCAGAGTCCATAGGATTTTCAAAGTATACTATCATGTCGTCTGCAAACAATGACAGTTTTGTTTCCTCCTTTCCAATTTGGATGCCTTTTATTTCCTTTTCTTGTCTGATTGCTGTGGCCAAAACTTCCAGTACTATGTTGAATAGAAGTGGTGATAGTGGGCAACCTTGTCTTGTTCCTGATCTTAGTGGGAAAGATTTTAGTTTTTGTCCATTGAGTA
>PVJI01019337.1:0-31279 GCA_004026765.1 Micronycteris hirsuta
AAGTAGGACAACTGTACAGCATAATCAATAAAATATAGTTTAAAGAAAATAAAAATAAAAATAAGATAAATAAAATCTTTAAAAAATAATTATATCTTTAAAAAAAAAGATAAGGACACTTTTCTATGTCCATAATGCCATTGTCACATGTTAAATAAATCCTTAATATCATAAAATTGCATATAAGTGTTCACATTTCTCCAATATAAAATATTAACTTATTGGTTAGGGAATGATGAAAGAAGGTGGAGGATTAGCGAAAGAACATACGACTATATGCATAACTCATAAACACTGACAATAGAGTACTGATGGGCAGAGGGAAGCAGGGCTGGGGCTAGGTGAAGGCAGGCAAAGGGGGGAGAATGGGGGCACCTATATTAGTGTCAACAATAAAAATAAAGTAAAAATATAAATGAAATAAAAAACATTAATTTATGAAGACAGTTTAATGGATGTGCACTCACTCCCTCTCTAGAGTATGCCTGTCCCTTTCTTCCCTCAAGGAGAATAAGCTTGCTTTCTTTCTCCTAAGTTCCAAGGGCCCTTCTTTTGCCTCTCTAACTTGTCTCCTGAGCCCACACAACTCAGCTGGTTCACTTCTTCCACAGCTCACTTCTGCTACCTGTGACTTTCTAAGTAAACTTTTTCTTGTATTTGAACAAAAAATAGTTTAATGAATTGATGTTTTATTAACCTCAGCAACTTGTGAGGAATATATAAGGGCTTAATATGCAAGGTATCAAGGCCTAGTACCTTCCGGGCACATCCTTAATTATTAACACTTAAGTGTAAGATTCTTTCAACCTCTCTCTGAAACCTTATGTTTGAGTCAGACTGCTACCTTAATTAACTTTTCTCTTCCTTAGTTATTAGATCTTCTAAGAAATGAAATCTCCTTATTAATTCCCTTAGGAACTAGTCACTTTCAAAAAGTTGCTTCTGACAATAAGAATAGAATTCTACCAATTTCAGTTACACTAGAATCTTTCCTAAAAGAATTTTTCTTCTGGGAGAAAAAAAAAAACCCTGCCTTTTACACAGAAACCTCTTTAAAAAAGAGTGTTTTTTTAGAGCAGTTTTAGGTTCACAGCAAAATTGAGAGGAAGGTACAGAGAGTTCTTAAATACCTCTGTTGTCAAATATGAATAACCTCCATCATAGCAGCATCACTTACTAGAATGGTACTTTTTTTAACCAAGAATGATCTGACATTGACACATCATAATCACCCACAGTCCATAATTTACCTTAGGGTTCATTCTTAGTGTTGTACATTCTATGGGTTTTAACACATATCCATCACTACAGTATCATATATCATATTTTAACTGTCTTGTAAGTCCTCTGTGCTCTGCTTATTCATCCCCTCTCCCCCAACGACAAAGTACTTTTTTTAAAAATATTTTTTTTATTTATTTTTAGAGAGAGGGGAAGGGAGGGAGAAAGAGAGGGAGAGAAACAGCAATGTATGGTTGCCTCTCACATGGCCCTCACTGGGGACATGGCCTGCAACCCAGGCATGTGCCCTGACTGGGAATCAAACCAGGACCCTTTGGTTCCCAGCCCGCACTCAATCCACTGAGCTACACCAGCCAGGGCTCCCCCACAAAGTACTTTAAAAAATTTAAAAAAAATGCATGTTGTTTTTGTCAGAGGACTGCACAGCTCACAGTACATAGCTGTGAGCATATCCCTTAAGCCCAGCCCATGACTCACTTTCAAGTGACTGCCATTGCCAAGCAGGTTTACCAGCAGTTCACCTTCAGCCACATTCAAAGTGAAGGAGACTGTGCTACAAGCCATCTCTCACCTGGTTTGGTACCATGTGCAGGAACATATCCCTATATTTCTGGAGTTTACTGCCACCATGACCAGTACAAAGCTCACCTGAATGGTCACAGCCTACAGAGGGCAGGCTTCCTGGAAAGAAATTAGGACAGAGATGGCTGGGAGTGAAAGAGATGGGGCTGAAGTTTCTCAGATCTCAGAGTTTAGGCTTCTAGGGCTATGGTTTTCAGACTTTTTGACAGAGACCCAAAAATAGGAATACATTTTACATACCGCTCTTTATGGGCATGTGCTCACAGATACACACACACACACACACACACACACACACACACACACATCCCTTAAACGTAAGTTTCATGAAAAATACATACCCTCATCCTGTGATATCCAGTACTCTGAAAATATGTTATTTCCTATTTCATTAAAAAAAGCTGGCCCTTTAAAAGTCTATTTCAAAACTCACTATAGTTTGAAAAACATAGATCTAAAGAGGGCTTAAGGATTCAGTCCTAATTGATGATGCTGGAAATCCGTTTGCTTAAAAATTCTTTGCTCTAAAAACCAAACTAAATAATAATTTTCTGTTGGTTCCTCACAATCAGCAGGAAAAAAAAACAAATTTAGCACAGTATTCAAGACTGTTTATAATTAAACATCTACTAGTTTTTTTCAAACTTAGCCCCTACTTTGTACCTCTCCACTCTCACATTTTAGCTCCATGAAACTCTGCACTATTCTGGAATCCACCATGCCCTTTCATGCCTCTGAACCTGCGTTTGCACATGGCATTTCCTTCACTTACTTAGACTTCCCTTCATCCCCTTTGCCTAGAAAACTACTTATTATTCAAGAGCCAGTTCAGGTGTCCCCTTGTTTCTGAGACCTGGTCTGTTTCCACTCTTTTTAACTCCACTAGCACTCTGTGCATCCCTCTAACTCAATACATGTTTACATATTTATATTCAATATAGTATATATTAATTTAAACACTGCCACATTCCCGAAAGGACAAGTGACCATGATATAGAGGGTGCTATGATTATTTGCTCACATGTTATGACACTGTTATGATAGGGACTATGTCTTAGTCCCCACTGTGTTTCTGATGCTGGAAACAGTGACTGGCTCAGAGTAGGAGCTCTGAGAAAGTTTGTGGAATGGATGAATAAGAATATGAACTAATGCCTTATAGCTGTGTGTGTTCTTGGGTCCTCACTGGATCTGACCTAATCAGGTCCAGGAGGGTGCTGGTGGCCCCAAGGTGACTGTAGACAGAGCTCTGAAAGGCAGTAGGTGCCAACTCCAGGGTCTGCTCCAAGGCTCTCCAGCTACTGCTGGAGAAACTGGAGAAGAGACTATTCCGGAAAGAGATCTAGGAGGCCAACAGTCCCTACTTGGAGTTTCTGGCTGTGAGTTGCTACCACTACTTCCTTCCCCAAGCTAATGAGGCGCTTGGACAAAAAGGTTTGACTATTGGGGGGTAAATGTTGGTGGGGAAGAAAGATATTTGAGTTGTGACATAAGCCAGGGAGTGTCAGGTTGAAAAGCAGATCCTGTACCTGGGCCAACTCCTCAAATACCAGACTTCCCCTTATCTGAACCCTGAGCTCTTTACAAGTGTCATTTCCCCATTCTGCATAAGAACTTGGAGAGCCAGGGCAGGTTAGGCAGCAACTACTATCCCTGGGTACAGAGAGGATGAGAGAGATTAGGTGTCTTGCCCAAAGTCATTTAGCCCACAAAGCCCTCATTCCACCCAGCCTTATTTTTTTTAACATCTGTCTCTTATGTTTTTGATCATTTCACTATGTTTGAGATGTTCTCTATCCCAGGGTACCAAGAAGCCATGACGGCTACATACCCCCGCAACATCTTTATTCTGATAACCTATATCCATTGCATCTTTGAGCTCAACTTCATGTGTATTTAGGGGTACAGGGAGTCTGAGTTTATTCTGAGGGTGAACCGGCACCCGTCCAAAAGCCCAAATATTAAAAAAGCATGATGGGCACAGGAAAGAAGATGGAGACTCACACTCTGCCTCAGAGATGCAGGTCCCTGTGCCACTCCGAGTGGCTTTATCTTCTCCCTCCACTACCACCTTCCATCCAAAGCATAATCAAGTTAGGTCCTAGAGTCTTTCCCAGACTTCTAGTGCAGGGGTTGTCAAACATTTTCTGAACATGACCAAATAGAAAATACTTTATTGTTTGTGGGCTATCTGGTCTCTACTGCAACTGCTCAACTCTGCTGTGGTAGTGCAAGAGCAGCCACTGACAATATGCAAAGGAATGTGCATGGCTATGTGCCAATTAAACTTTATTTCTAATAACAGGTGATCAACTGGACTTGCACTCCCCTCTGTGGTTTGTAGTGTGTCAACTTCTGTTCTAGTATTAACAATGAAGCCTATGAATCATGTGTTCATGTTTATCTTTTCTACCAGATCAAGGACAGGGACAGTGACTTATTCATTATTTCTTTAACCCCAAAGGCCAGCCTAGGGCCTGGAAATTTTTAGTTCAACAAATATTTATTAAACATGTACTATATCCTTAGCCCCCTACTACATCCCAACAACATATACACGCAGAGTACTAGCATATGGTAAATGTCTGTTAAATTGTTGAACTTAAACATGTATAAATAATTGTAGAAAATAAATAATAGGTTCACAAGCTTCATTTCAGTATTCTCACTACTTTTACATACTTTTGAAAAATTCCATATAAACAAGTTTAAAATAAGGACAAGGAAAAATGTAGAAGCGGGAAACAAGGATGTCACACAAAAGACCTAGGGATAGCCATGACTGAGGTGTCTCTGTGAATTGAGTACTAGCCTGTGAACTGAAACGTTGCCAGTTTGATTCCCAGTCAGGGCACATGCCTGGGTTGCGGGCCAGGTCCCCAGTTGGGGGTGTGCAAGAGATAACCAGTCGATGTTTCTCTTGTACATCGATGTTTCTCTCCCTTTCTTTCTCCCTCCCTTCCCCTATCTCTAAAAATAAATAAAATATTTAACAACAAGAACAACAACAACAACAAAGACCTAGGAGTACCTACAAGGCAATATAAAGCTTTAGTACCTGCAAAGCAATACGCTGGGTATGTTTCAAGGTAGTACTGGATCTGTGTAGGTAAGCACAGAAGGTGGGAGTGTATGTAAATGAGTGTGGTTGTATGTCTTTGCATCTGTATATTATCCTGTGAGTATGTAGAGTGATATGGTTGTGTGAGAATGCAAAAAAAATTATGGATGTGAGTGTGACCCCTTGTGCCTAAAGGAGATGAGTGTAAACATTGTGAATGTGGCTGATGTGCATGTGCAGGTTTAGTTGAGTGTATAGGTATGTAGTTGTGTGAAAGTTTGTATGTTTAGGGGTGTATAATTGTGAACATTTTATGATTGTGTGTGTATGCACACATTATATACATACATTTGGTGTGTACGTGTGTCTGATCAAGGAACAGGTTGAGTGTGAGTATGTAATGGTAAATTGGGGTGACTCAATGTGTGTGCATGCCAGGAGAATGGTGAGTCACTCACGGCCATGAGTTTAAGGGTACAATGTCCTGTTCCTTTGCACTATTGGACAGAGGTTGAGTGCTATGGAAATGGGCTAGTATGGTTGTGCTGAGGCTGAGGTGCAGAAAGCTTCTGGACGCACAGTCCTCACCTTCCACAGAAGCCAGACTACCTGTGAAAGAACCATTACTGTATTTGGAAACTTGGTGGGTAGTCTGGAGGACAGAACATTACCTTCCTCCACAATCGGGTTTGCCATAGCCTCATTCCCTTGCTTTTCCACCTTACGAATGAGAATAAGGAGGCGGTGAAGGTGAGCTCACAGCCCTCAACTAATTTGCCCTATGCTCCCCTCTCAGTGTCCCTGTCTCTTAGCAGCACACCAGTGTCTATTAGTGGCAAGATCCAAGTGGCCTCTAGAATCATGGAATGCTTTATTCTCCGTGGTAGCCTGAGGCCTGTTTCTCCAAGCAAGAGAGGCTGGTGGAGAATGGGGAGGAGGCTGAGAAAAAACCTACCCCTTCTCCTAGGGCTCAGCCTGTTTGAAAAATTCCTTAGTGAAAACCTAAGTCATCTAAGGCTTACCTAACTGCCTTATCATTCCTTACCTCCAGGACACAAAGGCCTCTTGTGCCATCCTATCCCATTCCCTCTCACCCCTTCGTACTTCCCTTGCTTAGGTTTGGGACCCTTTTACTCTTTCCTCCCAGAAAATTGGGAAGGAAGTCAGTGTGTGTCTAGGGAGAGAGAGGTTGTTGGAGGAGTCTCACAACCTGAAGCCAGAGTCACTGTCCAGTTCCCTCACTTTAGTCCCCCCGCTTTTTTTTTCTGTACAGAATGCCAAAGTCACCTCCTTCCACTGTGCCCATTTCCTTAGTGGTAAGAGCTCTACAAGCCCTTTTACCAGATGGCCTGGGATACAGATCTGTGGGCCCTGCAAAATGTCTGCAAGTACTTCATAAGGGTGGGTTTAATGGTTGAAACTAGACAAGGTTTTGTGTAAGAACTTGGACTTTGAATTCTCTTATACTTTTTTTGGCTACCTGGGGCCCATGCCAGGCGACCCATGGCATGGCAGCTGGTACTCTGGCTTGGCCCAAAGGTAGTTGAGCTTTAGCTGTGGATACAAGATAGTTTATTCTGTAGATGGAGAACGTGTCCTGCAAAATGAATGTCTTCTTCTCCCAGGCCATCAACTATATCTTTTGCAAGAAGCTAAATTTACACAGAGCTGCAGCCGTGTATGTTGGTACACAGGCCTGAGAGCTTCCTTCTTGACACTACCTTCACCATTCAGGCCCTGACACCCGTGCCCCTTCTTCTCCTATTGTTTGGTTTGAGTCTAAGTTCTGGACGGTGTCATATTCCTCTGATTCTATGCTAGGAGTGAAATATATAGAGGACAAAACACTGGCTTAGGAGTTTTGAAAATTTAGGTGTGGTCCTTTTCAATTCTTAGACAAATCTCTTTGTTGCTCTGGCCTCAGTTTTCTCCAGCTATAATGTAAATTATATGATTTATAATTATATATTATATATAGTATATTATTTATTATACTATTTATTATTATATTGTAACTTGCCCTGCCCTCTTCTCAAGGCAGTTAGAAGAAGAGGGTCTTTGAAGTTTGCATATAGGCATGTCTGCATGCAAAATAAACTAGATGACATATAGGCCTGATTTCCTGGAGAAATTAGAGTGTGGAAATCGGAGCCCTGAACAGTGTTCTTGGATGGTGGATATACTTGCAAAACAATATGCAAATGACTGCTCTGGTTTTGAGCTGACAGCACAGTTAATTTTTGAAATATTCCATGTAGCTCTGCTCACAGCACATTGCCTCTTTAGGGAAATCTCTAGTTCTAGCCCTAAGCCTCTTCTCAAATTATTACTGCATTCTTTCGTGCTTTTGAGGCCAGCTCTGGTTGCTCAAGCAACATCTGGGAACCTCTGGCTTAGAGGAAATGACTAGCCAAGATCCGCCCTAAACCCTTTCCTTACCTATTTTTTTTTTCTTTTCAGAACACACTGTCAACCAGCTGACTATGCTGTTTCCAGGGTTCTGCATTAAAAGGATCTGGCCCTCCTGTTTAGAGTTAAGGCCTGAGCAGTGGGTGATCTGGATTTCTGGGATGGGGAAAGGGAGCTTGCTTTCTCAGCCCCCCTTGAAAAACTGGACTTTTCACACTAAAGCCTTCTATTCCACCATCCTCTGATGAGGCTAAAGGGACATAGGAGGGGTCCTTTATTCCCAGTCCATCCCCCACTAGCTTGCCAGAGTGCCTGAAAATAAATCCAATCTCAGGAAGTGTTTTTTTGTGTTAAGGATTCATGGTTACAGAAGGCACCTGGTAACCTTTTTCTCCCTTCTTCCCCCAGGTCAGGAGAATATAGCTGTGGCTATCTTGCTGGTGTACCTTCCCTTTAGATTTCTTCAGCTCCAAGGTGGTAGTGGTGGAGAGGAGAGAGGGGGCAGTGGACTAGATGGGCCCTGAGATCCCTCTTCCAGCTATAAAAGTCTACCAAACTCATACTTAGCAGGGCTGTATTCCTTAGGTACCCTTTTGATGGAGTGTTTTTATGGAAATTAGAAAGCAGTTTTCACATTGTGGCTCCCTATTTACTGAGGAGGCAAGCCTTATCTTTCTTGTTTTCTAGGTGCCATCCTCCAGTTAGACTAGATGGCAGCCCTGCAAAGGGCGAGAGTGCCTTACTGTGGGTTCAGCCCGTTGGCTTTGTTTTAGCTTCCTCTGCACAACCTCCTCTCCTTTCTTTTTCCCCCTTAACTTCCTTTTCCCCCTTTACTGTTACTCACTCCTCTTTTTACTGAACAGCCCTCCCCACTATTCTTTCATTGTTTAACTTCCTGCTTATTACTCCCTGGCCACAAGCATTCAAAATGAGTACTCACAAATGCATTCAATTACATCAGCTGCACAAAAGATGGCTCTCTAACTCCTAGGGGAAAACCAAGCAAGGTAGAGAGGATGCAGATGTTGTAGAGCAATTCACTGTTCCCAGGGCCTCCAGAACTTAGCAGAGGTCCCAGTGAGAATCTAGGGATCAAGCTAGCTAACCTCAGTTGAGAAAGACCCTCCCTTTCCCCTCTTTTCTCCCCTTTCCTTTCCTTCCTTTTATTTCCCCATCCTTGCTCCTTAGAAAATCCCTTGCCTCCTTGAAATGCAACAAAGGCCCTCTCACCAGGAGATGCTTTTAAAGAGGGGGCAGTGTAAGGAAATAGAAAACTGCTTTCCTCAGCATGGAAGTAAATGACTCTTCCCCTCACCGAATGTTTCCCTAACTCGGGCGAGGGCAAGAAAAATTATGTCCCTTCCCACTGCCTCCATGGTTCTCCTGCCAAAGCTAGTGAATGGGTGAGCTGGATAAGATGAAGCCCTTGGTAGCAGAGGGGAAGCAGTGTATTGAGGGCTGGGCCCTGGCTTATGTATTCAGAGCCCTTCATAGGCCCATGGAAGGCATGTAAGAAGGTAAAGAGGGAGGAGAGAGATGTAAGGAGGTAGGTAGGGGAGAGGGAGGGAGAGGGAGAGGGGGAAGGAGGGGGGGGAGAGAGAGAGAGAGCTCTTTTCCACAGGCTCACGTTAGTGCATAGAGGTGAGATCCAGGCCTCACCTCTATGCACTAGGTTGGGTGAGGGTAGGTTGGGTAGAGAGAACAGCTGTGGGCATGGGATGGGCATAGGAGTGCCTCTGTCTTCTGTGCTCTGAGCATCCAGGTGAGGTGAGAATACCAGAAAACTAAGTCAGATTCAGACATAGTGTTTTCATGAATCGAAAATAAGGGATGGAAAAGCAAAAACCTTCCCTTAGGAGAAACTGTATTTGGTCATCTTCATGCAAGAAGCTCTATTGGCTAATTGTTTTCCACTGGATCAGTCAGGTGCATTAAGTTGACCAAAACTGAACAAATGGTCTGCTTAGTTTTAATGTCATGTAGACAATAACTTCTCCCTGGGCCCCAGTCTTCCTATTAATAGTAGTTCTATGTATGCTGACTATTACTTATATAATAACAGCACTGACAAAATTATTTCTAGGGCTAACTTCTCTGGTTCTTGATGCCCTCCACCCCCACCCTCAATTCCAAAACTTGTTCAGAGCTAGAGGGAGCTGGATTCTTCTTTTTATTTCAGTCTTTGACATTCTGGAAAAGGATGAGGAGATATTTGTTTGCAATGTGGCAGCTGCTACCTCAGATGTTCTTTACAAAGTAGACTAACTGGTGTAGCACCCCAAATTGGAGTCATATCCCATGCTGCCACCTCTGACCACCACCCAAAGTCTTAATCCTAGGCTGGCTGGATAGCTTTCAAGTCTCCTGGTTTCCATGGAGTTGGCTAGCTTTTCTCTTTCCCTCTCATTCCATCTTCACCCCACACCTCCCATCCTCATTCTGGCCCAGATGCTTTTCTAAAATAAAGGCTTATTTTAAGCACTTCACAGTTTGTTATTTCCTTCCTATTCTCAAGTGGTTTTGCCCTTCTCCCCTCTTGAGTCTTGAGTTTGCTACAATGTAGGACGATGTCTGATGCAAACCAGCTAAAACCATGTGAGAGCTCCCAACTTGGGAAACAGCTAGCATCACAACATTAGGTGCCAGTCCTTCTCTAAACTCAGCCTAAACCCTGGGTTCTTAGTTCAGGCCATATACCTAATAGGCTGTGGGATTTAGACAGCCTGTCTGAGATCATAGTGATTCCCAAGTAGGTAGGGGTATTGAAGTATTGCTGCTACTCAGTCTTTGGACATGGGTGTTAGGGAGTGGGAGGAATTGGGAACTGAGCATCAAAAGGTGATGTTTTAAAAAAATTTTGCAACTTACTTGGGTGTGGTTGAGAACAGATAAACTAGCCCCGGTTCCTACAAGGGCCTTAATAATTTCTCTGTTTTCAATTTTTCCTAAACTATTAGTGAGTAGAAGGGGAAACGCCCTCTCATAGGCCTCAGAGTGACCCTATACTTGAATTCAGTTGTTTTCCTCCCAGAAACCAGTAAGTATATTAATTGCAATAGGTCGTAATAGCCAGGATCACATGTTCTAACAATTAAATTAAATTCCTTTGTGAATCCATCAGCGTTCTGGAGAAAATCGGGAAAAACTTTAGGCAGATTCCTGAATTCTGTTCTAGTCCGAGGATTGTATATCATTGCTGATTCCTCTCTGCCTGAGACCAGCTTTTCCCCAAAGGAAGCTGCTAGAATATTTTTTCTAGTCTATTTTGGTATGGTCTTCCATTCTGAGTGTCCCCTAGCTCATCAGGGACTTGTGGTGGAGGACGTGAGAAGAAAAACATGGAGGAGGAAAGGGTGGCAGGTTTGGACAATAAAGTAAAGGGTACAGAAGGGCAGTCAGAGAGGAGGGAAAAGTGGGGTGTTGGCATTGAGCAGCTTCAGAAGCCTTCCTCAGTTCAGAAGCAGGCTCTAAAAGTTCTGATTAACTTATTTTAGAAAAGGGAATTTATCTATGCTCCTTCTAGAAGCTTCTAATTTCCAATGAAGGTTTGCTTCCCATTTAGTTTAATTTTAGAGCCGGCTTTTTCTAATTTTGCATGCAGAAAATAAATTTAGGTATCAAAAGAGTTCCATTTTGGTCATCTTAAGTTGATATCACTTCTAGTCAAATCTTCCCATTTCTGTAAGTACTTGAAACTAAAGCCCTTCTATTAACTGTATATCCACAGAAGTGTTAATGGGGGCTGGAGTCTGAGAGTTTCTGGCAAAAGAAGATTTTGACTAGAGTGATTTTAGATCCTTTCAGCACTGAGATTCTGGGTCAATTAACTTTATCTCTCCAAGTTTCCATATCCTCATCCGTAAAATAGAGATAATTCCCCCTGTCCTGACAACCTCACAGAGCTATGGGATGCTAATTAGATGGCCATCTGGTGGTAACCTGTTATGGCCAGATTGTCCTTGTATTCTAATTGAGTGTTAGTTGTTGAAAGGTAGTTGAAGTATATGGAATATTCCATAGATTTAAAGGACTTAGACAATGAGTGTTAGAATCATCCCAACTCCAGAATCAGTACCCTCTGGGGTGGAGGGACAAGTCCAAGGGGCAATGATATCATGTGCTCTAGGCCCTGAGGAGGGGGTAGATGGAAGAGGAAATTGTGGTCTGAGACCTTGGCTTCAAGTAGGGTGTTTTGCTCTGTTCATAGGCATTCCAAGCCAACCAGGAAATCAATTTTCAAGATCATTTCATATAAACATCATTTTGGCTGCCTGACTTCCACCCCAGTCCACAAAATATGCTTCAGCCCCATGTCTAAGCCCCTGTCACCCCTAAGTACTCTCCATTTTCCATCCCATTATTATCCTTCCTCCCCTTACCCAGCTTTGTAAGCACCCCCTCTCCTCTCCAGCCTTCCAGCAACTAGCTTATTCAGGGCCCCATCCTTTGGACAGATGCCTGGAACTCTAAACCCAGATGGGAGAGAAATGAAGAAAGAGGACTCCTGCCTGATTTGTCATTGGTCCTCTGCCTGATTTATAGTCATCTGCCCCCAATTTCATTCCAGAACTGGGCTAGGGCCAGGCCTTATTTTCCTGGCAGCCCAACTCCTCCCCACCTTTTCTTTCTGTACAGGCATCCAGCCATAGGCCAGCTGCGGGTCAAGGATGATGGCTTATTGGAGGGCCCAAGCAGGTGGCCTTGGCCTAGATGCTGCCCTAGGGAGCTTCTTGTTCCCTAAACTTCCAAGAATCTCTGTTCCCAGATGAGGCATGCTGTCAGTTTTTGGCAGAGGACACAAAAACTGCCTCCCTTTCCCTCTTCTGCCTGAAATTAAACCTTCCTTTCCTCTGACCTACAGTGTAGAAGATTCCCATTAAGCTTGACCAAGAAGGCTTTGGGAGATCAACTAGCGTGCAGTTCTGTGTCCAAAGGGGGAAAGGCTCAAGTTGTTAACCTCCAAACTAGCTTGTTAAAACCCCTATTGAAACAACCGGTGAATGTTCTCTCCAGCCCTGTACCCTAGGTGTTCATATCTGCATATTCTGGTTAAATAGGTCCCTGCCAGGATTAGCAGGCCAGATGTGGCAAAGACATTTTGCAAATAGCCAGCCCCGTAGCACAGGCCCAGAGAATAGCTTCCAGAGCTGGTTCAGAGAAGGAAGGTATGAATTGCCTCTTCCAAGTCTCTTCAGGAAGCCGGATTTTTGGCTCCCAAGTTGTCCGTTGTCTCCACTCCCCCATCTTGCCTGGTGAAAATGTGGGAAACACAGTTGAGTCCTGTTTCCTGCTGGCAGAAGGTGTGGCTATATGGATATCATGTGGATTATTCCTGGAAGGTGGCCTCCACGTCCCCTCATCCTTCAGGGGAGAAAGGGAAAGCAGGGTGTGGCTGGGAATTCCACTTTCGAGGAATGAGGCCAGTAGGTGAAGCTCAGCCTCTTAGCCACAGTGTGGCACCATTTACTCACTTTTCTGTGTAAGGCTCTTGGGTGGTGGCTGTGAGCAAAGCAAACTGAAAACTTGAAACTTTTCAGGTATTTACTTCTGATTTGGTTACTAATATGATGAGGGTTCTTGGGCAAATATCATGCCCACTGTGAGCTTTAGTTCCTCGTTTTGTGACCTGGGAAGCAGATGGGAGTCCATAAAGGCTCTTCCAGCTTTATTATTCTGCAAGTATGTGAGTGTACCCCAACAGTCATCTCAGTGATGTGATTTTGGGCTTTTTGGCCACACAGAGAATGAGTATAGAAACACAATGCCCATGGTTTGTGTGTAGAATTGGGGGTGAGGGGGACATGGGTCATTGAAACAGGAGGACTTTGCAATATATGGACCAAGATTTTGCCTGAGCCTTCCATTGTACCAGGGAAAAGATGAGTGAATCATTCATTTTCTGGGTAAAAAGTGACTGACCACAAACTTGGTGCCAGGCACTGTGTGATGGAGGAAAAGGTGTGGTGGTCGGTGGGAGTGGAGTGGACGGTGGGTGGGACATCAAGGTGAATATACCCCAGAAGTGGAGAAGTAAACAAACAACTAGCACACAAAGGAGAATGGAGTCTATGCTAAGTAGAACTATAACCTGCTAGAGAGATGGAGATGGAGGAAGAATAAATTCTGACGGAATGGTAAGGGAGGTCTCATTGAAGGGGGACCATTTTAGCTGGGCTTTTAAAGATGAACAGATTTTGCCCTGGCTCAGTTGGTTGGAGCATCATCCTGTAAACTGAAAGATCACAGACTCGATTCCCGGTCAGGGCACATGCCTAGGTTTTGGGTTCGATGCCAGGTAGGGGTGTGTGCAGGAGGCAGTCAATCAATGTTTTTCTCTCTCATTGATGTTTCTATCCTTCTCTCTCTCTCCTTCCCTTTCCCTCTCCCTGAAATCAATATTCATGTCCTCAGGTGAGGATAAAAATAAAATTAAATTTAAAAATTAAAAAATATGAACAGATTTCTGTGTTTGTGTGTGTTTTGGAGAAAGAGAGGGCAAGAAGGGGAGGAAAGGCAGGCATTCTTGACAGAAAGAATAGCTTGAGGAAAGATAAAGGAATGAATTAATTTATGCTCTTTGGGGAGAGTAGGGAGTAGTCTCAGATGACAGGATGAATGAAGTGGGAGAGGAGTTTGCAAACATGATTTGTGGCCACATTCTGGGTTTATGGAGACCCTTTAACATGCCTAGCTCTGTACAGGGTGTAGGAAACAAACTCCCAAGGTGTGGATAGGATTCTAGTTCTTCAACTTGGGAAAGGCAAGAACTATTCCTCTACTCATGTAGAAGGCTACCAAAGAACAGTGAAGGTGAATAGGGCAGGTAGGCCTGACTAGATCAGAAAGAGGTCCTAGAAGGGTGGTCTTCTTACAGGGGATTCACTCTCCTACTTTCCCCTGCAGCACAGATGGAGGGTTTACAGATCTGACCTAGGAGGAATAGGAAGAAGCCCTGCACCAAGGATCATGCAATCATCTTAGGAGACCTGGCTAACTGCTCACGAAATGGCTGCTTCGGCAGGGCTAGTTATCAGTTTATCTCTAGTCAGGGCTCACTAGTCAGGAGCAAATAGCAAACGGGTTGAGGCATCACAGGACCTGGCATTAGTCCAATAAGGATAACAAAGCAGGTTGTATTTAGGTTAGACTTATGGAAAGAAGAAGCCTGTTTTATGAGAAGTGAGAAGTCTGGTATCTATGAGAGGTTATAGCATGTGTTTGTTCAACTACTGATGAATGATGAATGCCCACCCTGTGGCAGACTCTTGGCTGGAGAGAGGAGTGCAGGGTAAGAATTTGTAAAGATAAGTCAGTTATGGCTCAGCCCTTGGGGAATTCACAGTTGAGGTGGGTGTGGTGAGTGGAATAAAGCCCCCGAACATATTTTCAAGTCTTAATCCCTGGAATCTATGAATACCTTATTTTACATGACAAAGGGAAATTAAGGTTATTAATCAGATTTTCCTGGATTATCCAGGTGGGACCAATGTCATTGCAAGGGTCTTAATAAGTGGAAGAGGAGGGAGGCAGAAGAGGAGGTCAGAATGATGAAGTGTGAGGACTCAACCCGTTGTTCCTAGCTTTGAAGATAGAGGGAGGGGGCTAAGAGCAAAAGAATGTAAATGACCTCTAGAAGCTGGGAAGGTCAAGGAAACAGATTCTGCCTTAGAACCTCCAGAAAGGAATGGCATCCTGCTAATACTTAGATTTTAGTCCAGTGAGACTCATGTTAGACTTCTGACCTAGAGAACTGAAAGATAATAATAATACATTTATGTTGTTTTAAGCCACTGAGTGCTTGGAAATTTGTTACAGCAACAATTAGAAAAGTAATACAATGCAAAAATGGACATATGCATAATAATGGTTTAGTATGAAAAGTGCTCTAGAATAAAACCTCGAAAGCAGGTTGTGAGAATGCAGAGGACAGGACCTTGTCTTGGAGAGAAAGATTCAGAGAAGTTTACCCCAAGAACATTTGAGATGGATGGGAAGAAGAAGTAGTCAATAGATACTTGGAAGAGATAGGACAGTTATGAAAGAAACTGGTTGGTTTATGGAATGAAGAAAGGCTACTATGGCCCTGGCTGGTGTGGCTCAGTGGGTTGAGCGCTGGCCTGTGAACTGAAAGGTTGCTAGTTCGATTCCCAGTCAGGGCACATGCCTGGGTTGCAGGCCAGGTCCCCAATGGGGGTCATGTGAGAGGCAATTGATATCTCTCACACCCTGATGTTTCTCTCCTTCTCTTTCTTCCTCCCTTCCCATCTCTCTGAAAGTAAATAAATACAATCTTTTTTTAAAAAAAGAAAGGCTAGTATGGATGAAGGGCAAGATATGGGAGGGAAATGGGGTGGGGGGAGTGAGAGAGAAAATTGCTGCCTCTACCTTTCTCACTTAGAAAGTGCTGAAGGGCCCAAGTTATTGTCTGCCTCCTTGGCTGATGTAAGAATAGGCTTAGTGGAGCTAAGGCCTGCCACAGCTGTGTTTGTCACCACCACGCACTGCTTCCCCCATTCTCACCATGAAGTCCACCAGGGGACCTTCCCCTTCACCAATCCTAGAGCAAGGAAGTGATGAAGAAAGAAGCCAGGAGCCTGCTTTCATTTCTTGAAACTCTCAATCTAATTCTGCCCTGGCTCTGAGGGATGGGCTGAAAAGGAAGAGCTGGGGAGGGTGTTAAATTGTAGTAGGAATCTTCATTCCTCCTAGAAATGTCTGGTCCGGTGGTGGGAGGAAGGTATGGGGGCTGGGTCAAGAGGTGGGGGTGGGGGTTTTCTTGGAATTTACAATCTTCTGGGCCCTTGATTGGCAAATTCTCATCAGTAGCAAAAGAGGAGACTGGCCCAGTTCCCAGGAAGGGGCACTGGACTTGGAGGTTGAGAAAGAGGGGGAGGAGGGGATGTGGCTTATCTCAAGGGGCTGGGGACTCTGCCAATCCTGGCACAGGCCACAGGCAAGCATTTTTTTTCTGAGGCTCCCTGTTTCCATGCCCCTACTTTTCTCTGATTTCTACTCCCATCCTTGGCATCAGGGCCTCTGGAGAAAAAGGAAGAAAAATGAGTGGGGAAAAAAGGAAGAAAAAGAAAGAAAAAAAGGAAAGAGAAAGAAAAATGAGTGGGCAGAAACAGCTGGATACAGCCAAGAGCACATCTGGCCTCCCAGGCTGTTTTCCTAGCTTCCCCCTCCCCCCACACCCCTTGCTCCTTTTCAGGCTTCTGATAGGAGGACTGTAGTGGATCTGGGGGGAAGGTGGGGAATTACAGTGACGCTGGGCAGGGGTGGAGTGGGGGAGAAAGTTGTTCAAAATATTAACTGGTTGTGTGAGGTGGCCTCTTGGCTGGAGCCTGACCACCTAACTTCCTGTTTTTCTTCCAGCTGCCTCCTCCCCTCCCTCCGCTCTGGGCTGGAACTAAGCTGGGGGAGGAAGGAGGAGCAGCAAAGTTGGCTAGGGTCTCTTGTCTGATTCCCTGCAGGCTGGGGGCCAGGAAGGCCTCCCTAACCAAGCAGGCGGGAACACATATAGCCCTGAGTCGGATTGTTGCCTCTCAGCACTTGCTCTTCTGGCCACAGCAGGAACGGGAGGCTCCTGGAAAACCCCAGCTCCTCGCCAGCTCTTCCATGAGCACACCCTGGTCCTGGGGCCTGAGATCTCTCCATGCAGGAGCAGTCAAGAACTCCAGAAGCGGCAGCAATGCGGACTACACCACCCGCCCCACCACCTCCAGCCCCGCCGCCCAGCCAGCCGTTGGTTCCTTCACTACCAGTGTTCGTGGATCACGCAAAACAACCAAGTGAGTGAGGAAGGACTGGCTGAAATGTGGGGAGAGTGGGAGGTGGGGGTGTGAGGTGTGACGTTCCCAGACTGGAGGTGGTTGCCTGTGCTGTCTTCCCTTTTTGCCCTCAGGGACAAACATGGGAGGCCCTAGCCGGCTGCCTGTCAGGGGGTATGGGGACACTGAAATGTGAATCTGGGTAGGTGTTTTGACTCCCCTGGTTTGCCTTTCTGTGCTCCTACCACCCTCTGTCTTCTCTGCCCCCCACTCTCTTCTTACCCCTCTCTGTTCCCAGGCAAGGAACTCATTAAGCCCAAAGCAATTTTAGGGCGTCCAGTAGAGAGACCAACGGACTCTGCTGCTGCTGATGGTGCTGGTGCTGCTGGTGCTGCTGGTGCTGCTGGTGCTTTTGGTGCTGTTGGTGCTGTTGATGCCGTTGGTGCTGTTGGTGCTGTTGGTGCTGCTGACGAGTGCCCGGGACCAGGTGCCAGGGGAGTTGCAGTCAAAAATCATCGTTGTCAGGTCTGCCGACCCCCCAGTCAGTTTCTCAAGTCAGGCACTTCCTACTCCTTGTGGAGGCCAAGGGATCTCTAAGGCCCTCCAGCTTCCTTTGTCACTCCCATCTTCACTCCACATTTCCTGCACTTAGCCTCCCTTGCCATCTTCTCTTTTTATCCCCTCCCCCACCCTACCCTCCACCCTATTTTCAAAGTTATGGACAGAGGATTAAGAGACGTCCCTGCCCCCATCTTACCCATGTAGTCTGCGGTTGCCTGTCTGTGACTCCTCTGCTGTATACCATGGCACAGTTGTTCTCTCAGAGTCACCAGGCATCTCCTAAGATCCCCTGAAAGACATCTGTTTCCAGGCTAGGCTGGTTTTTCTCCTGGAATTGCTGGGCCCAGGAGAGATTCTGGCTAGTCACTGTGACTACATCTGAGAGCTGGCTGTCCTCCTGATTCTCGAAGACCCAGGAGGAAGAGACACCTCCAGCTCCCAGCCTGGGGTAGCCTCCCTTGGGTGCCTGGGCTGCCACATCACTTCTGTGGCCCTCAGCCCTCTCCCTGCCCTGGCCAAGCCTGGGAGGGGAGAGGAGAGCAGGAGGACCTCGTCCTAACCCCTGTCATCCCTCCTCTTGCCAGCGGATCCGAGCCAGCCGAGAAGCAGGCTCACAGTTTGCCATGGAGGGCTTGGATGATAAACTGATCCTGAACGTGGGGGGCATGCGCCATGAGACCTACATCAGCACTGTGCGGGCCTTTCCAGGCACCCGTCTCTACAAGCTGACCGAACCACCCCCGCCTGGCACCCCAGCTGCTCAGGGTCCACCAGTTCGAGAGTTTTTCTTTGACCGAAATCCTGAACTCTTTGGCTACGTGCTGGGCTACTACCGTACTCGGCAGCTGCACTGCCCTGCCAACATTTGTCGGGATGTCCTAGAGGAGGAGTTGGCTTATTGGGGCCTGGCAGAAGCGCCACTGGCACCTTGCTGTTGGCTCAAGCTCAGTGGCAAGGAGACCCGAACCCAGGACTTTCTGTCTTGGGAGGCCTGTGAGAATGCCCACATGGATGAGCGCCTTCTGCTGAACCCTATCGAAGGCCAGGGACTGCGGAACGCTTGGAAACCGTGGCTCTGGGTGCTTCTTGACCAACCCCAGTCTTCCCTAGGGGCCAAGGTAACTTATTAAACAGTGTTGTAGCAACCTGCTAGACACTCTTTCTCCTGCAGGGCCCTGCCAAGTTGCCACAATGGCCACACATTTGGCTTGGTGCTTGGGCCCTGAATCTACAAATACCCAGGAGAATTTGAGGGGATTCCATAAAGGGAGACAAAGAAGGGTGGGGTCCAGTTAGAGAAGTGGGGATGGCTGGTAAATGGGGGTACTTCTAACATGCCTCTTTTCCCCCAGTGCCTTTCCCTGATCTCCACACTCTTTGCCGTGTGTGCTCTGGTCATCTTCTTCCAGGAGACGGAGGTCCAGCTGGATTACTTCTCTGCCAACTTCACTCCTATGGGACATGGGGTAGGGGTTGGGGGAAACCATCGGCAGCAGCAGAACAATGGTCTTGTTTACCGCCGTGCCCCCCACCTGCTCTACCTGGAACTGCTCTGTGCCCTTTGGTTTGGAACTGAGCTCTTCGCCCGGGCCATTTCCTGCCCTGATAAGGTGCGCTTCCTGTGTAGCCCTCTCAATCTAGCTGACATTTTCTGTCTGTTCCCTGTGCTGGTGGAATTAGTGGTGGGTGACAAGGCTGAACAGCAACCGCGTCTCAGCCTAACACTTGGGGCCATTCGTTCTCTCTATGTCCTCAAGCTGGTTCGTCTCCTGGGCTTCCTTGAAAAGTCCCTGGCCATGAGAGTCCTGGTTCATACACTTCATTCTTCTTGGAAGGAGGTGTGTGCCTTTCTCCTGATTTGGGTGGCTGAGATCTTATTCTTTGGCTTGCTCTTCCTCTATGGGGAGCTCTTGGGCATGTCCACCCCGGGTCAGGGTGAGCCCCACTTTGGAGACATCTTTACATGTCTCTGGTGGACTGTCATAACTCTTACCACTGTTGGCTATGGAGACGTCTACCCCCTCTCTGCTCTGGGCCAGCTCACTGCTGCTGTTACGGCCACCGTGGGCATGTGCACTGGTGTCTTGCTGGTGCCTGTGCTCCTGGTCCGTTTCCAGCGCTATTATGCTGTTGCCCTGGCCCGCCAGAAACTGAGGCCTAGTGGGATCCTGTGATGGGCCCATTGGTCAAAAGGGGTGAACCCCACCTTCCCTTCCTTCCTCTTGCCAGTTTTTGGTTACCGATAAGGATTCATGGCCTTAGATTTGTCACAGAATCCTTGAAGAGTAATCCCAGGTCAAGGCAATCTCTGCTAGTCAGTATTAGCTAGCCATGGCCTGAATGTTAGACTCCCCCTGCCCACCCCAGCCATTATCAGGGGCATGGAGGGGGGAACCTGAAGGAAGAGGCTTAGGGGCAAGGCCAGCTAGGCCTCAGCTTCCCTGTGCCCCACCCTAGGCCTTTCTCTTAATCCTGAAGTGACCAGGAATGATACAGTTCTCCCTGAATTCCTGGATTGGTGCTAAATCCCCCTCTCAACCAGTGTTCCCCTCCCATCCCCTCTTCCCTGTCCCCCATACCTCCAACTAGACCATAGTTTAGTTGGGGGACCTTTAGTGATGGTAGCAGTGAGATATTAACATCGTTCACCTATGGATATCAATGATGATTGGCTGTGGGTATTGATAGCAACTGTCTGTGGATATCTGACAGAAACTGGTTGTGAATATTGATGGTAATCAGTACCAGCAGTGCCCAGGTATAGCCATATTGTAGCATTGGTCCCTATACTGGTCCTGGGACAAATGCTCCTTAGAGTCATAAGGAGGCTTTTGGAGATTCTCAGAGACCCTAAACAGAGGTGGGTCAGCCAGGTCTGAACCCGGAAAGCACTCTAACTCCATAACGTCCTCTTCATCCCATTGTATCTTTCCCTACTCCTTCCCTCTTTTCCCGTCTTTGTGATTTTTTAAAATAATATTTTTAGATATAGTATTAACCATCATTAACCACAATATATTAGTCAATATTAACCACACTATCTCAACTACAATAACACTATGTAGTCACTAATAGACATGAAATGTTATTGCTATACATTGCATGAATGGGACTGAGGAAATTGGATTTGTTGGCAAGAGTAGGCAAGTGATTTCCTCTTCCAGATTTTTTTAACATTTGTTTGGATATACTCATTTACAATTCTTTTTATTTTTTTCCAAACACTTTTCAGTACCCACAACGGGTCTACCTCCAATCCTGGCTGCTATTGAATATTCCTACCTTTCCATGTCTTCTTCTCCCCCTTCTTCCTTTTTCTACTGCCTGCATGCTCTTCCCTCCTGGCGTTTCCTGTGGTGCCAACAACCATATATCTCTCCTGGAACTGGCTTCCAGGAGGGAGAGAAGGGACCTCCTCAGGTCTGACTTCAAGTGAAGCCACTGGGGTGTGTGAGGAAGTGCTCCAGGCAACTGGGCTGAGCAGGGAGGTAGAACTGAACTCTCACTGTTGCTGAAGCTGTGAGTATAATTCTGTTTACAAAACTTTTAAATAAAGTATCTTTTGAACTCTTCATTCCAGGGTCTATCTGTGATTTTGGGGGTAAAGGCTTATGGGCATCAGCAGGGATAGGGGTGGTGTAATAAAACTAATGCAAGATGTGTGGACAAATTATTTAGTAGGGTAAAACAATTTGCTATCTTTATTGCATCTGTTCCTCAGAATAAACTATTATCACACACCTTGACAAGGAAAGAACATTTTGTTTTTGGTGGGAACAAGGTGAGGTGGAGAAGAAGACAGGCACAGGAGTTGATGAAGTAAAATGGAAGGCTGGCGCTGCTGTTTAGGGCATGGTGGTGGAACCCTTAGGCACTTAATCAGAGGTGGGAGCTTATGTGAGGAGAGGTTCTCATTTAAGAAACACTGAAAGAAGATCAAGATTATGGCAAAACATCAAGACAATCTCTACCTTCTCGCTGCCTAGAAGTGGAAAATACTGGAACAACTTACAGCTTTCAGAGAATTCTAGTCCACTGCCCTTAAGTTAAAAATAGGAAAAATGAGGTGTAGTGAAGGTAGAGGATTTCTCAAGGGCACGCGGAAGTAGTGGTAAATCTGGGAGTTCTGTCACTTTAGAGGACTACTATATCAATCTTTGTTAACTTATCAGCATTAGAAGTGGGTAATTAGAAATTCCAACCAAAAGTAGAGACCACTGTACCCTGTTGCAAGAAGCTGCAGTGGTGGCAGTGGGATGAGGGAATGGAGGTGGAGCTAGATTGTTATGGAGAGCTTTGGAAGCTTGAATGAGTAGGGTGGGACCTTAGGGGTGAAAGGGCTTTAGGGAACGGCTGGGCCCTATTTGGTTAGAGGGAGAGTGCCACAGAACATTATAAAAAGAACCAGGTAGAATGAATGTCAGGCCTGGGAGAAGCCTGGGAGCTCATCGAGTCCAACTCCCTCCTGTTTCAAGTGGGGAAACAGGCTCAGAGAGAGGCTGGGACTTGACCTGGCTTATATAGTGAGTCAAGAGAAGAACTAGAGCAGCAACCACTTCTGCACACAATAAGAAACATTGTCTTCCTTTGTTTTGCCATTTGCATCTGGGTTGGATGGTCAAATATTTTAGCTAGGAAGGAGGGAATGGTGAAGGGAGTATAGAGTTTCATGACCTACCTAGTACTTCTATAATAAATCGTTTTAGAATAACAGTGATGAAAGTCTCAGTATTTGCATATTTCTGTAACAGAACCCTATACCTGCATCTCTCCTAACCCTCTAGCACTTAATGCCTTGCAAGAGCGAGTCCACAGATTGCCCCCAATTTAGTGATACTCCAAGACAGCCAGCAAATCCCCTAGACTTCAGGACCTTTCCTGAATACTGATCACTCTCCAGTATCTTCTCCTCATGAGTTATATTCTCACTTCCATACTAAAGTCATACTAGGTCTTTTGCCCAGGTATGAATTGCTTCTACTCTGAGGAGGGTAGGGAATAGATGAGGATGCTGAAAAACACTTTAATTTAAGCAGCTCCTTCCATATGTTATAAAGAGTTCTTTGTCTCACATGTGAAAACTTCCCAGCCATGAAAGTAACACATTCTCATATCTACCATCACAGCCTAGTCACACTCCATCCTCAAACATTCATGCACATCTCCTCAAATGTGTGGAAAAATTATTTGATAAGGTAAATTTTTTTTTACTTACTTTACCTATAGCAGAGACCTCTGACCATGTGCTCTGTACAGCCCTGAAAAGTCTCTTGTTACTGATGACAGGGAACGGAAGTGCAATCTCCCAGCACAAGCTTCTATCTGGATCCCTTTCATTAGGATGGGGCAGGGAAGTCTGTGAGCCAACCCTAGTCTATGTGTCTAGCCCTATCTGGTGAAGCATCCAGTTGTCCCTCTGTGTTCCACTCTTGCCTCAGGTCTTGAGCAGTTGCCTTAGCAACTGCTGTCTAGTTGAGCCTGCACTTCCAGGTCAGACCCATAGAGGGCAACCACTGCTAGATTATGAGAAATTATTCTGGGCGTGGCCTCCCCCTCACTTCCTTTTTCAGTGCTTGTAAAATTCTAGAACCACAAACTGTTAGAGGGTGTATTTAGATAATATATTTGGATTACCTCATGATACAGATAGGGAAATTGAGGCCCAGAAAAAGGATGAGACCAGTCCAAACTCAGGCAATGATTCACTCTGTGGCAGTTAGAGCTAGAACTCAGATTTCCTGAATCTCAGTCCAAAACTCTTCTTAAAACACAGGACTAAGTATCTAATGCAAATACTTCATTTTATAGTAGCAGATCTGAGGTTTGAGGGGAAAAAAACTTGTATAGGGTCATACAGTTGTGACAGGGCTAAGACTCAAACCCAGGCATTCTTTTTTTTAAAATATATTTTATTGATTATGCTATTACAGTTGTCCCATTTCCCCCGCTTTTTCCCCTCCACCCTCTTAACCCACCTTTTCCCACCCTTTAGTTTTTGTCCATGGGTCATACACATAAGTTCTTTGGCTTCTACATTTCCTATACTATTCTTAACCTCCCCCTGTCTGCTTTCTACCTACCATTTATACTACTTATTCTCTGCACCTTTTCCCCCTCTCTCCCCCTACCATTCCCCTGTTGATATCCTTCCTTGCCTTATATAAATCCCTTTAACATTTCATATAATAAAGGCTGTCAAACCCAGGCATTCTAAATCCAGGACTCTTGAAAGATAATGTTAGGCATCTGAGAGGGAATGCAATTTGCTTGAAGTTGCAGAGTAGATTACAATCAGAAATAAAGCCCAAGGCTGGATGTAGAACTGGGACTGAATAAGATTTGGGAATTTTAGCTTCTTATCTCTCAGAAACCTCAATAGCTCGGGGACTTGGTATCTCAGAATTAAATGGCAGAGGAAGGGGCACAATACTTGCTTAAGCTGGCTTTTTAGACCCCAGGAAGCTGGAATTTGGGGCACAGTGTGTATCTGTGGGGGGTTGCTCTGTGCACTCCTGTTCTGGCCTCCCCTTGCAGAAAAAAAATTCATAACGAAAGGCTCACCTCATTTCTCCCCTTTCAAATCCTCTGGCTTTAAGAGTGAGAGGATGAGTCACTTGGCGCCCACAGTCGCCGAGAACATAATTGCTAGTTGGGACATTACCATAGCACCCAGCCATCACATTTGCAGAGCGCTGTCTTGTTTTTGTCAAAGCTCTTTCTTATCCTTTTTTTTTTCATTGCAACTGCTCCAAGCTCTAGGGAGCCAGATGAGGCAGATATCATTAATCCTTTTTTATAAAGAAGAAATGGATTTATGGGGGTTGGTAAGGAAGGGATTCTTGGCTGAGCAAGTTTAGAAAGCACTAAGACTAAATCCCTTCCTCCTTTGATTTCCAAGCTTCTGGATTGTTCCATATGAATAGCCAGAGCCCCAGAGGAAGCATCAGGGTCTTCCAAGTGCTCTTATGGCAGCTCCCTTTCTCATTTATTCATCACTGAGGTGGAGCCAGATACTATTGGGCCTTTCATCTGATGGTGTTGAATCAATTTTATAATCTTTTCAGAGCGCTTTATAATGAGTCAGGAGAGCAGCATTCTAGTTCCAGTTCTTCCATCACTTGGCTGTGGAGTGGTGGGCCATTCTCATCCTGTCTGTGAGCCTCAGTTTTCATATCTGTAAAATGATGGGGCAGGGGAGTGGGAAGATTAAGTATATAGTTGTTAAGAATCTCTGGCTCAGATCATCTAGGACATGAAGAACATTTGTGATCTGCAAGGAATGCCCTGTCTTTGGGTGAAAGGCTGGAGGGTAAGAGCCAGTTGGCCCTGCTATGAAACCCTTGGTCCTATTGCTTGTCCCCTTAGCTCTGTGAGCTTTTCCTGAGGGGAGGGATGGAGAGGTTGATCTTCCTGAAATCCTCAGAAGGACACCATGTTTTACTTCTACTAACCAGCAACATTCAGGAAGCATCAGAGCTATTTTGGGTTGGAATCTATTCAGCCACATTCACACCCTAGGGTTGGGAGTGGGTCAGAGAGCATGAGATAGAATCAGAGACAGAGAGATGTAGAAGAGAGGGAGGATTAAAAGAAGAGGAAGATAAACAGACAAGGAGAGAGGAGAGAAAAAATGAAGAGGGGGAATGCGAGAGGGAGAAGAAGAAAGGCAGGGAGACAGGGCAGGAAGGGAGAAAGACAGAGAGAGAGAGAGAAGAGACAGAAAGACAGAGACAGAGAGAGGAAGAGACAGAGGAGAGAGTGAAACAGACAAAGAGAGATGAGAGAGACAGCAGAGAGGAGAGAGAAGGAATGATAATGATAATCGACATGCCTATTATCAGATATAGTCTGGGAAGAGCTACACAGAACCCTGTATCTTATAAAATCCAGAACTGGAAGGATCCTTGAAAAAATCAAGGCCAGAGAGGGATGATACTTGCTCATAGTCACACAGAAAGCTAGTGGCAGTGCCAAGACTCAAATCCATGACGAGAATAAGACAGCTGATCAGGCCTCTGGGATTTCAGAGGGCCTGATCTTTGTAAGCCTGTCTTCATAGGACTGTGAGCAATGCAATAACACAAGAAGAGTACCAGCGCATTGTCTACCCTGGAGGAAACACTAGCATCAGGGAGTTCTGTTTTTCCCCCCATCATCTCTCCTCTGTGAACCAAGACACATACCTGTGAGGGCTGAATGGGGTAAGTTCAGTTCACTAATATAGTGATTTTAATAGATTAGAGGAAGACTTCATGGAGGAGGTAACTTTAGGGTTGGGCCTTGAAGGATGAGATCATCAAAAAATTTAATGTCAAAGATATAATTGTCCTTCTGAAAATTTCAAACAACCCAGGAAAATCTAAAGTGTGTAGGATTTGATAGGTGCAGAAAGAAGGTAGTGGTTATAGGTCAAGCGAATAACACAAATAACACAAGGGGCAGAAAAACAGGAGGTGGGCATGAGTTGGGAGATAAATGAGGTGCCATCTGCCTTCTAGAAGGCAGAGGACATAAACAGGGGCAAGAAGCCCCAGGTAGTGTTTATCTCATAAATGTCAGGTATCTGGGTTGGCTTGTGCTGACAGTGGAAAGGAAAGGAAGGTTTTTTTTTTTTTTTTAAGATTTTATTTATTTCTAGACAGAGAAGAAGGGAAGGAGAAAGAGAGGTAGAGAAACATCAATATGTGGTTGCCTCTCACACACCCTGCACTGGGAACCTGGTATGCAACCCAGGCATGTGCCCTGACTGGGAACCGAACCAGTAACCATTTGGTTTGCAGGCCTGTGCTCAATCCACTGAGCCACACCAGCCAGGGAGAAAGGAAGGTTTTTGAGCAGGGACAAAGCAAGAACAGAGCTGAGCTCTAGAATGATTCCCTCTGGCAGGCAGCCTAATGGAAAATGGATTAGTGGAAAGATACTGACATCAGGGAGTCCTGATCAATGATCTTTGCCATATAGTCCAGACAATAAATAGGTAACAAGAGTCTGATGTGGTGAAGTAGGAATGAGTATGGATGTGGTGTGGTGCAGGGTGGCTTTCTAAAGCTTCTATAGAAAAAATACTCTATAGTATTTGAATTAAGACAATTGGGGGGAGGAAGGAGAAAGATGAGCAGGGGGTCAGAAAGTTGACCTTTCCCAGAACTCCCAGACAGATAGCTGTCTTTTTCTAGCTTCTGGTTGGACTGTGTGTGTGCATCTGTGTGTGTCTTTTTTTTCTGTGTGTCAGTGGTTCTGAGTGTGTATTACTTTGTCTTCCTCAGTGTGTGTGTGCAGCTTCCTGCATCTGCCTATGGCTATGCATAGATGGAGTCTAAATGCATCTATATTTTCTGTGTGTGTGTTTCATCTCATCCACGCTGTGGTTAAATTGATTGGCTAATGGATTGACTTCACATTGCCTTGTGTGTCTTTGGATGCAGGAATAGGCATCCTTTTCCCTAAATGTGTCTGAATTCTACTTGCTAATCTAGGCTGTGATCAACTTGATTGGTTAAAAGAGCTATTTCAAATTGCCTGTGCTCCATGGCACAGCTATGGCTTGAAATCCAATTACTGCTGGCTTCAAGAATTGCCATAATGCTTTTGGCTTGATTTTCCAGACAGTAATTTAGGACCTCACCCCCTCTCCATGCAAATCTACCCAGCTAAATGAGACCAGAATTTGGAAACCTTTGCAAGCAAAACTCTGGCCCAATGAGAGCTCTCTGCTGCTTTGTAAAAGGAGTGGGGAGGAAGCTGCAGTCCCAAAGGACCTCAGATCCCTGATTATGGTCCAATTCTGCCTAGAGACAGAGGCATGGACTCTACACTGTCTTTAGGTCTCCTACAGAATTCACACCATCTCTTTCCATTCCAACCTGTGAAATGGAGAGTGTTCTCATCATGCTTTTTTTTCCACTACCAGGTGCCACCAGCTCTACCAAGCACAGTAGGCTCTCAATACATATTTGTTGCCTTTAACTGAATTATGGTTGTCTAAGCCAAGGTCCAAAGAAAAGAAAAGTTTATCCAAACTCTCAAAGAGAATTATAGCTTGAACCCTGGTTTCTGAATTTCCTGTAAAGAGCTCTTACAACTATGTTGTTGCGCCTCAATATAGCTCAAGTTCAGGTTTCTAGCAGTGGGTGACATATATGCTGCACTGACCAGCTGTGTGACTGGGACCAGTCTCCTTCTCCTCTCTGAGTCTCACTGCTCTCATCTGCACCATGGAAAGATTAGACCACAAGGTCTTGGAAGTGCCCTTGTAGTTCTATTTCTAGAAAATTTTGACCAACACTGAGAACATAAGCCTGTATGTTCTTGGGTGGGGAGGAAGCAGTTAGGGCCTGTCTCAGAAGCTATGTCATATTCTCCTCCCCCTTTTTCTGACTCAAAATCTCTGTTAAAAGAAGTAAAATAACTTTTCCGGTTGGGAAATCTTGCTCTGGCCCATAAGCCACTGGGCCTCTGGGAAGTGGGACAGCATGTCCGGCCTACAGCTTCCAATGCCTTATAGGGCTAGAAAGGCCTAAGTGACTGGCTGGGCAGGTGGGGAATGGTTGGCTGGGAGAAATTCTCCAGTTCCGGAGGATCTAACTCTGAAGGCGACTGCCACTCAGCCCTGGGCATGTTGGCAGGCTGGGCCAAACCAGTGTGTTCTGGAAAGGCCAGGAATGATGTCATGGGACGCTTTGGGCTGCAACAACAGGAAACCACTGAGTGTTTATATTGGCTAGCAGAGCCCAGGCGGCCTGTTTTTTCTTTACTTCCTCAGTCTATCTGTTTCCTCTGATTCAAATACTACGAAGAGAGACTCACTACCCAGGCTGGGGAAAGCGGAAGGGAGGCCCCCAGGAGAAATAGCCTCCTTTCCAGCCCAGAGGGCTAGATGATTGGGAGGGAAGGCCAGTTTTACTCTAGCTGGGGCCTTGCCAAGGACAGACCTTAGGATAGGGAAAGCAACGTAGTTAGGATATGCTTTGAGTACTACAGCTCCATGGAAACAACTTTAGAATTATTGTTAAGACTGAAGTTCTAAACCTGAAAGCCATCTTGTTTTCTCCTTAGATCAAATCAGTCACCAAGTCTTATAAATTCAATTTAATTAAATCCATTTAATCAACAACAGATTTGTGTGCCAAGTGTGTTGTGTTGTGTATATGTCTGTGTAGGTAAATAATACAGGCAGTGATGGAATACAAAGATGAAAAGGACAGTTCTTACCCTCAAGAAACTGACAATAGAGTAATAGAATGACAGCGAGATCTGTTATGTTGTCTTTTTTTAAAAAATATTTTATTTATTTCTAGAGAAGAAGGGTGAAAGAGAGGGAGAGAAACATCGATGTAGGAGAGAAACATCAATTGGCCACTTTCTATAGGTGCTGCTACCAGGACCTCGAATACATGCCCCCACCATGGAGCAAACCTGCAACCCAGGCATGTGGCCTGACCAGAATCAAACCCACAGCCCTTTGGTTTATAGGACAATGCTGCAACCAAGTGAGCCACACCAGCCAGGTCTGTTATGTGGTCTTTATATACAAGATTGTTGCCTCAGTCCAGGACCTCCTGTACTTGCCTCCTGTATGCAACAGATTGTTAATGGGTGTCCATGTTTCCAGTCTTTCCCTTTCTCATACCTCTTCCACAATTATACTGGAGTGACTGATCTATCTCTACAGCCCTACTCTCTCCCATCAAGACTCCTAGGCAGTATGACAGGGTGGCTCAGAATGTGGTCTTGGTGCCAAGCAGAACTGGGTTTGAATGCCTACTTTATCACTCACTATTGACTGTCTGAAAGTGGGTAGTGGTTTTGCCTTTCTAAACCCCTATTTCTCTAGCTTCAGTTTTTTCTCCATTGGCAAAATGAGAATAACGACTACCCCAAAGGGCTGTTGTGAGAATTAAATGACATAATGTATGTATGGTGCCTGATGCAGAGTCAGCACTCGACAAATGGCAGCTCTAATAATTCTCTCTCAGATATGCCATGTTCTTTCCTATTTTAACTCTTTTTTGCCATTTGAAATAGGAGTCTTTCCCTTAAAGAGTAGTGCAACTGGTAGGGCAGAAATACAATCTAGAACAGTGCAAACACCCCACTGAGGCCAGTGAGGGGAAACAATGTGCCAAGGTTATAAAAAAATGAATTCCAGAATCACGGCTAGAACCACTAGTATGACTAGAAGGAGGATTCTCCAGAATCGCAACCCAGTGATGGTTCCAGTGCACCATGCTGAAATCACATAGCACCAACTGTTAGACCAAACCCTGAGCCCTTAAGATTCATCAACTAGTAATGTTCTTTTTCTCTCTGAGTGTGTATATGTGCATGGAGGAGATGCATGTGCACATTCATAAATATTAACTCATTTCAGTTTTACAACTCTTTAAGGTATGTGCTATTATTAGGCCCATTTAATAGAGGGAAAGATAGGCTATTTAATTTTGCCTAAGGTCACACATCTGGAAAAGACAGGTCCAAGATGTGAATCTAAGTAACCTATCTCCAAGCTGATGAGCACTTGAAATGCGGTTTACTGTGACTAAGGAACTTGAATTTTTTTTAGCTTCTTAAATATATTTTATTGATTATGCTATTACAGTTGTCCCATTTTTCGACCTTTATTCCTCTCCACCCTACATCCCTCCCATCCCCCGCCCTTTAGTTTTTGTCCATGGGTCATAGACATAAGTTCTTTTTTTGCTGTTGTTGTTTTTTTTGTTTTGTTTTTGTTTTTTTTTAATTATTTTATTGTTGTTCAATTACAGTTGTCTGCATTTACCCTCCCCCCACCCCACCCCAGGCAAACCCACCTTCCTCCTTTGCTTCCCCCCTCCCCCTTGGTTTTGTCCATGTGTCCTTTTTTTTTAATATATTTTTTTAAGATTTTATTTACTTATTTTTAGAGAGAAGAGAAGGGAGAGAGAAAGAGCAATGTATGGTTGCCTCTCACATGGCCCTCACTGGGGACCTGGCCCACAACCCAGGCATGTGCCCCGACTGGGAATCGAACTGGGACCTTTTGGTTCCCAGCCCACGCTCAATCCACTGAGCTACACCAGCCAGACTGTCCATGTGTCCTTTATAGCAGTTCCTGAATACCCTTGTCCCCCTTCTCCCCTTCCCTCTCCCCTCTGGTTACTGCCAGAATGTTCTAAGCTTCAATGTCTCTGGTTCTATTTTGTTTCTCTGGTTGTATTGTGCTTGCTTACCTCACAAGTGTCTTGGCTGTGACTGATCTGAATTCCCCGGTAGCTGATCTGGCCTCGGTGCCTTCGCTCCTGAGTCCTCATACAAAACTTTTTAACATTTCCTATAGTAGAGGCTGCATGATGATGTACTCCTTGAACTTGACCTTATCTGAGAAGAACTTTATCTGCCCTTCCATTCTAAATGAAAGTTTTGCTGGATAGATTATTCTTGGTTGTAGGCCCTTGCTTTTCATGATTTGAAATATCCCTCTCCAGCCCCTTCTTGCTTGGAAGGTCTCCTTTGAGAAATCCGCTGACAGTCTTATGGGGATTCCTTTGTAGGTAACTGTCTCCTTTTCTCTTGCTGCTTGCAAGATTTTCTCTTTATTCTTAATCTTGGGTAATGTAATTATGATGTGCCTTGGTGTGTTCCTCTTTGGGTCCCGCTTCTTTGGGGTTCTCTGAGC
>PVJI01019338.1:0-31275 GCA_004026765.1 Micronycteris hirsuta
CTTCTGTCTAAAAATGAATAAATAAAATCTTTAAAAAAATAAAAGAATACAAATTTAACAAGCCAAGGCTAATGGTGAGACACTAAAAGAAAATAAAGTCTTGAGATAAAGCTTTTCTAATTATGTTTTTCATATAGAGTGAAACATGCTAATTCTTTCTTCTGCAATATCTGAAGTGCTGTGAGTCCCATTCATTATTGTCTTATTGTATTTCTTTTTATGTACATGAATTGGGGCTTTTTATATGTTTCATCTCTCTACTTAATGTGTTCAATCTTTCATCTAATTTTGAATATACCGAATATAGTTGAAATCACTCTTTTTAGTAAAATTTTATTTTGGAACACTTATTTACATAAAAGTCACATTGACAGTGCAGAGGGCTTGCTTGCATCCATACTAACATCTTAATTTCTTCTGTTATCAACAGCTTACATCATGTGGCACATTTGTTAAAATAATTGAGGCAATGTTCTTCACTAAAATCCCCAGTTTATATTTTCTTAATTTTTACCAAATGTTCTCTTTCCCCATAGAGAATTACCTTCACTATATCACACTGCACTTAGTAATCATGTCAACTTCGGCCCCTTTTAGCTGTGATAGCTTCTCAGATACTTCTTGTTCTGTTTAACCTTGCCAGTTTCAGGAGCACTGTTCAGAAATTTTGTAAAATTCCCTCAGTTACACTTTGTCTGATATTTTTCTTCTGATTACATTGGAGTTATCTGTTTCTGGAAGAGGACCACAGAGGTTTAAATGTTCTTTTCATCACGTCATATCAAGGGTGCATACTATCAAAATGACTTATCACTGTGGCTGTTAACCTGACTGACATGACAGAAAAATCTTGTCAGGATTCTCAATTCTACAGTTTTGTTTTTTGTTTTTTTTTTTTTTTTAATTTCCCTTTTCTTCACTGTACGTTTTGGAAGAGAATCACAATGTGCTGCATACATTTACAAAGCAGACAGTTATTTGAAATTATTTTGCATAAGAAATTTGTTCCTTTTCCCCCATGTATTTGTTCAACATTTATATCATTATGGTCCTATGAATATTTATGAATATGTATTTAAACTCATGGACAAGCTGAAATTATTCTATCTCTGACCACTGGGAGCTCTTTTGGTTGGTTCCTGTGTGTCTTTGACAGAACCCTGCCGTTCTGGGATTTTTATTTGAACATTAATATCTAGCACTACAAAATGCTTCAGTTTCATCGTGTATATTTCCTACCATGGATCTAGAAACAGCCATTTGTCCAAATGGTTCCTCCTAATGTAGAAGTTTATTAGAAACTATGATGTTTGAAATACGGGCGCTAGGTGTGCTCCTGCTACCAGGATATAGCTGTTGCTAAGCACTCTTGGGTGATAGAACAAAAATATAAACATGTGCATACTAGCCCATGTATGCATATTTATAGATCTTTCTCTATGTAACCATCTGTATCTATGTTGAGTTAAACATGAGTTCTGCCACAGTTTGAATGTGTGTGTCACATCAAAATTTGTATATTGAAATCCCAAGGATCAGCGTGATGGTGTTAGGACCTGAGGCCCTTGGGGGTTCTTACATCATGAAAGTAGAACCTGCATGATCGTGATTAGTGGCTTTATAAACGTGACCCTGCTGAGTAACACACACTTCTACCATGTGAGAGTGCAACAAGAAGTCTTCAACTTGGAAGAGGGCTTTCATCCAACTATACTGGTGCCCTGACCTTGGACTTCAGCCTCCAGAACTGTGAGGAGTTTTTGTTGTTTCTAAGTTACTCAGTGGGCGGTACTTTGCAATACCAGCATAGACTAATATAAATTTATATGATAGATCCAATGCTAATCCATCAGTACGTGAATCATTCTAGCTTTCTCTCCTTATTTCTAAATTCCCACTCCAACATTGAGATATCTGACTCTGGCCAACAACAACTTTATAAAATAGAGTATACTGTTTATTTATTGGCAGTTCCTTTTGCTCTTAGTATTATTAATGCTGTCTCCACTTATTTCCAAAGTTTCTTAGGTCAACACTTTTACCCTCTCTCCTTCAGCCAGGTGGTTTACTCCATTTGTACCAAAAGTATATTATTTTGTTCACATTCTGTATTTCATCTTGGATCTCAGGTTTCTAAATACTTTTTATTTGTGTACAATAATGTTCACTCATGCTGTAAAATTATATGGGTTTTGACAAATACCCATGTCCTATAGCCACCGTTACACTGTTAAATAGAATAACGTCATCACTGGAAAATGACCTGTGCTTTACCCTTTCAACATCCCCTCCACCCCTGCACCTGGAGAACACTGATCTTTTCACCATTGCTAGAGTTTTGCCTTTTCTAGAATGTCATTTAATTATAATTAGTGTAAAAGTAATATAAATTGAGCCACTTTAAAATGAACTCAGAGCTGACATCCCACAGGAACTGTCTCCTGTGTCTTACTTCTGAATCCTTTGGCATCTTTAAACTTACTGAATAACCCTTGGGCTGGACCTAAAGCAATCCTATATTCCAAACAGTTGTTTGCAAAGATAACAAGAAAGCAGACATTATACTACCAGAGTAAAAATTAAAGGCATTCTTTAGAATGTGTGTCACTATGTTACTCTGCACTTATAAAAATTTATTCCTTAGTTTATTAACACCCATAAAAAATCCTTCCTTTTATTCATGGAATTATTCCCTTTCCCTTTCTCATAAGTACTTTTTGTCTTTACCTCATAAGCTGAACACTGTTTAGATTTCTGTCTGAATCAGTACTTTGCAAATACCTATTCGGTTGAAGACCAAACAAACACCTGTTGCTTCTCCCTTTGGCCTTTTATTCTTAGGTTAACATTATGTAAATTCTTTTCAGAATGGCCTCTTTCATTTAGAAATATGTTTGCATGTTTGCTGATGAAAACTTCACTGTATTTCTAATTCTTGTTCATCTACAGGTAAGTATTTTATTGTTTTGTTTTCTTCTCTATCTTATTTTAAAGACTTTCTAAATTTTTTTGGTTTGGCACTTGGTTATATTTCTACATATAGACACGTTGTTATTTGTCATACTTTATTTTCTGAGATTTCTGGACCTGTGCTTGGGTTTGTGTCATTATTTCTGCAAAATGTTTGGTCATTATTACTTCCAATATTTCTTTTGCTTCTTTCATATTATGAAAGAAAGGGGCCACTCACTAAACCTGCCACACTAAGGGGAGGCTTGCTTAGCAGCCTTACAAACTTATAGATCCCAATTAACCACAAAAGATGGCCTGGAATTAAAACTTATTGACTAAAAGCAGTTCATGGTGGGTAGTCATGTCCTATGCTGGTATTTTTCACTAACAAAAGTCAATTTTTACCTTAACTGAACCTGTCTATTTTCTCTTTGCATCTAGGATAACTTAGGTTTGGAATGCCAATTTTTTTTTTTCCTGCAGCCCTCAAAGCACAGGCACGAAACTGGGGGAGACGACAAGTACCCTCATTGTTATTGTTACTATGTTATTTGTTAACTGTCAACTGTCCTGTACCCACCTGTGTAAAAGCATATGCCTATCATTGTACCTTTAATCATCCCAGAGGATTTCCTTGCTTTCTCTCTCCCTCCTCCCTAATCTCTTACTGTTACAGGGTGCAGCCAAGAAATGGGCCCAAACAAGGATTTGTAGTAGGGCCCAGAACTCAAGGTATCCAGGAAATATTAGAAATATGTATATAGGATGTCCTCACCCCCACAGGTCTGAACTGGGTCGGGGATGGGACTCCTGGAGCAGCATTCAGAGCTTTGGGTATGGTAGCAGCTTTGCAGCTAGCCTCTGCCATGGTCATTTAACATATCTATAACCTTTAACTGGTTCCATAGATATGTTAAATAGCTATGGCCCTGTCTTGAGCCAGGGGGATGGAGGAGACTTCCACCCAGGATGTAGCCGAGAGGCAACTCCCCCTAGACACAGAGCCTGCATGAAAACTTGGAGATGGTTGGCCCTGGGCCATGGGGTCACCCCTGCCCACAGCTAACATGGCAGCCCAGAAAAACTGGAGTTATATGAAGTGCTGGCAGGTGTAGCCAATTGAAGGAGCAGTCAGAAATGGGGAAGGTTGGCACGGGGGATTTAAACCCAGGCACAGCAGCCATATCTCACTCTCTTGGACCATGCGGCTGAGGAGTGGGGACCCCTCAGCCCGAGAGACAGAGGCAGGACCATGTGGCTTTGGGTGCCTTCTTTGCCACATGGTGAGGCAGGAGAGACTTCGCCTGGAAGGAACGGGGTGAAAGGACTTTTGCTGGTGGGCCATAAGAAGGTGCCGCATGGTTTTGGAGTAACATGCTTTTGGATTAACATGCTTTTGGATTAACATGCTTTTGGATTAACCTGGAGTTCTTTGGATTAACTGGAGATTGCAGTGGCGATACATCAGATGGGGCCAGGACAGAGAATCTGCCTGTATCATGCTTCTACTTCTTCTCCTATGGTACCCTGGACTGGGAAAAGAGGGGAAGGAAGGACTGTGAGTGTTTGTGGGTATTCTAGAGAACTCTAGTATTTTAAAGAAGGCCTTAAGTCATTATCCCAGGCCTGTATAACATGTAAATAAATAATTATTTTCTTTTTCACAAGTCTCTGGTATTGAGAGACATCTTTTCCATTGGCGACGTGCATAACGGACCTGTGGAGTGGTGCGGGGTATCGTTGGATGCCCCGGCACCCCTGCTCTATAACATTACCAATGGATTTTATGTAACCCCCTTATATCTACTCCTTTGATTCTGATTTATAAAATAAGGTGTTCAAATGCCATTGTGTGAAACATTTTCTAAACTCATTGATCTTTTGCTTCCTGGCAATTGCCATCAGTTTGGCTTAAATAAATGCAAACATTTTTCTTACAGGTTTGGATTTTTCTTACATTGTCAGTATTTCAAGTATATGTATTTCATACTTTTTTTTTTTTAAAGATTTTATTTATTTATTTTCAGAGAGAGAAGGGAGGGAGAAAGAGCAATGTATGGTTGCCTCTCACATGGCCCTCACGGGGACCTGGACTGCAACCCAGGCATGTGCCCCAACTGGGAATCGAACCGGGACCCTCTGGTTCCCAGCCCGCGCTCAATCCACTGAGCTACACCAGCCGGGCTGTATTTCATACTTTTTGAAAGTGTTCCATAGTTCTTGGATATTCTTTTTTGTCTTATTTAATTTTTGCATTCTTTTCCTCTTCAGACTTTAGTTTGGGGAGGTTTTTTTTTTTTTGTTTTGTTTTGTTTTTTAAGATTTTATTTATCTATTTTTCAGAGAGAGGAGAAGGGAGGGAGAAAGAACAATGTATGGTTGCCTCTCACATGGTCCTCACTGGGGACCTGGCCCGCAACCCAGGCATGTGCCCCGACTGGGAATTGAACCGGGACCCTCTGATTCCCAGCCCGCGTTCAATCCACTGAGCTACACCAGCTGGGAGTTTGGGGAGTTTTTATTACCTTTCTTCAAGTTCATTGATTCTTTACTTAGCCATATGTAGTCTACTGTTTTACTATTTTTGAGTTCTAGTATTTCTTTTGATATTGTTTAACATTTTTTATTGTTGTTCAAGTACAGTTGTCACCATTTCCCCCATCCCTCCCCCCAACCCCAGTCATTCCCATTTCCCACCATTGATCCTACCACGCTTTGGTTTTGTCCATATGTCCTTTATATATGTTCCTGAAACATTCGATTCCTTCTTATTAAAGTTTCCATCTCTGCTTAAATCACCCACCTATTCTTGCATGTTGTCTATTTTTCCCATTACAGCCCTTAAAGTATTAATCATAGCTCCTTTAGTCAGTGGATTTTAAATGCCTTTTCTTCTAACGTGTTTGTCAAATGTGAGTCAGCTTCTTATGCTTGCTTTGTTGCTGCAGATTTATTTACTTCTTTATTTTACCTTTTATGTTTTGCAGTTATATATTGAAAGCCAAACAATGTATCGGGTGATAGAAACGGAGATAAATAGTCCTTCAGTGGAAGGTTTTATATTAATCTCACTAGAAGTTTTGCTGAGTTTAATGTTTGATATATCTCTATGTGCCAGAGGATTCACATTTCCCGAGTGCCCTAGTTTTCATCTCTCCTGTTGATCCTGGGCTTTCCTAAGTACACCTCTGAGAGTTGCAGCTTTTGCAGCCGTAATCTACTGTTATTAAAGTGGAGACCTGCTCCTGTGCTGGTAAAGAATGTGTAAGGGGGAATCATATTCTGTAAGTGTGATTAAACCTCAGCTTTGTGGGCCTGTGACCCTGTCATGTAACCATCACTGGTGCTTTTCAATATTTTTCTTCTACTAGATGAGACATAAAAGCTCCAAGGGGCAGGAATTGGAAAAGTGCCTTTCCTCCAACTAGGATTGAACTTTGGCAAAATCTTTTCTTCTGCAGGAGAAGCCTTTCCAAAGAGAACACTCTCAGTGCATTTCATCATTGTTATTCTCCCCTGCCCCTGCTGGAGCCAAGAACGTATCTTTCCCAGATCTTCACTATATGACCTTGCAGTTTTTCCAGTGGTGAAATCCAAAAAAATGTGACCCCACCCCTGCCCCTGGGTTTCTCATCTCCATGCTAATTTGCACTAAGCTTCCAGTAATGCAGCAATATTATCATTTAATTGTTCCTGTCAATTTCTGGTTCCAATAGCTTCTGTTCCAGCTAAGGAGACCTTGGCTGTGATTCTCTGGATTCTCCTGTCTCTTTGGTTCTTGACATTATGATTTACACTATGACCTTAGGTCTCTGATGGGCCAATTTTCAGTTTATTCAGCTATTTTCTTATAAGGTTGCTAGTGATGACTTCCAAACTTTTTGGAAGTCAGAACTGAAGCTAGAAGTCTAGTAATTCTCTTAAAATCCTTTTCTACTAGTTCTATAATATCTGTCATTTCTAGTTGTTTTAATTTTTTTTTCTTTTTATTATGGACCATATTTTCCTTCTTCTTTATAAGTCTGATGAGATTTTTGAAAATTAAAGTCTTTCTTTGTTAAATAAAGAATTTAGTTTTCTGTAGGGCTGATTATCTTCACTTCTGAAGACTTCTGATTACTCTGTATGATACCTTGTGAATTATCAGCTATTCCCCTCTCGATAATTAGAACATGAACAGTTCTGGTACTGTGTGATTGTAGCCAAGCAAAATGGGGCTCTTACACGTGTTTCCCTGATGCATGACTCAACAACAAGTGTTGAGGGAAACAGATTTTTATTTACAGGATTCCAACCTCTGGGGCGCTGAGAGTACTCCTGCTCGGAGCCGTATTCTCCCACAAGACCAAGCACCAGGCTGTAAGACAAGAACGTGCCCCAAAGTCCCCATGTCCTTATCTGTTCTCAAGCTGGCCATGCAAACAGATCTCCATCCTCTTCAGAAGGTGCATCTGTGGGTTTCAGAATCACCATCCTCTTGCAGCAGCTCTCCTTCAGGATCTGGGGTGCATTGTCCTCAGCTTCCACGCAGTGGTTCAGGGAAACGTGCCGTGTTACACTGGGTCATGGTGGAGTCCAGGGAAGCACACGTCCCAAGAGAGTGGCTTCTCCATATGTGCTTCAGAGAGGAAGTCAGCATCCCCTGTTCCCAGTTCCAGGCATCTCCCAGGAATCCATGCTTGGTTAGGAAGCTGCCTGCAATTCCAGCATCATCAGCTTTGCCACGAGCTCTTCAGGAAGGTTTTCCTGTGGGTCTCCTCTTGCTTACTCTAGTTCCTTCGTTAACACATTCCGCACGCCTCCTTCCTTACTACACCAGGCCACATGGTGGAGACCTGACTCCAGGCTGGTGTGGCTTCCTCCTCAGAGAAGCAGAAGTAGCTCCTCTCTGACTACAGGCGGCATGGCGGAGTCTCTTTGGCTCTCCCTGCTCACCCTTAATTTTAAAGGCCGACCCAGAGATTCTTACTTGACCTTATATCGAGCCCCTCCTATGAGGAGCTACTTTTGCCGGTTACCCCGTATTTTTTACCTTCTTTCGACTGCCTCATTTAGTCAGGGCAAGAGCACCCAGTGACACTGAAGCCTCCGCCTCCCTGCCTCTTGTGCAGGCGCTCTATAGCTGCCCCCCCACCCCCCACTATGTCGCTGGTCCATGAGTGTTCTTACAGTATGTACTCCTTTTATCAGGGGTGCTAGAACAGCTATTTTGCCTTTTGTAATGCAAAGTATCTTGAGTGCAGTATCATTCACGTCCCCTGAGTCCAGGTTTGTGGGGAATATGCTTTGCCATTTTGGAGCACCCCTCTCTGCACCATTATCTGATGTCCAGGGATTTATACTTCTGCTCCTTTTGAGTGGTTCTTTACTGCATTTTGGGTAGTTTTCTCACAGACATGTATGTACTTATCAGTACTCAAAGTTCCAGGGGAGTCCTCTGCAAGTTATTGGACTGTTCCTTCTATGAAGTCCTCTTTTTCCTAATACTTCATCAAACTTCAACCTCCTGAGACCTTCAGCTCTCTGTTGAAAACAGGGGAGATTATGAAGTTGCGACTGGGTTCCCTTTTTCTGAGCTGCAGTCTGGAATCTCCCCAGGTAGTAAAATGTGTTGATTTTTGAGGTTTAGATTAGTTTCCCAGTACTGCTGTAACAAATTACCACAAACATGAATGCTTTAAAACAGTATGTGTTTGTTGTCTCACAGTTCTGGAGGCTGCCAGTCTGAAATCGAGATGTAGGCAGAGCTATGTTCTCTCTTAGCTTCTTCCTAGACTCTGGTGATCACCAGCAGCAATACTTGGCATTCCTTGGCTTGCGGTAGTATAACAACAATATCTGAGTTCTCCAACACATGGTTCTCTCTCTGTTTGTTTCTGCCTCCCGAATTTTCCTTTTAAGGACACTAGCCATTGAATTAAGGCCCCCCGTAACTCAGTATAATCTCATTTTAATTTTATTATTCTGCAAAGGCCCTAATTCCAAATATGGTTATATTGATAGATTCCAGGTGGAAATGAGTTTTGACAGAGCACTATTCACTCTAGTGCAGAGATCAATTTATTTGTTTCCTGTCTCTCAAGAATCATCTCCTGAGTGCTGTTGTTTCATATAATTTACAGTATTTCACTTGTTTCATGTGGGAGACTAATTCAGTTTCTTTTACTCTATTTTGGCAAGTAGCAGAAATCTTTCTCATCATTTTGGTTTACTCAGTGCCTCTCTAGTAATTTAATTGGGGTTCAGTGCACAATTTTCTCTTAAGAAAATATTTCTCTACCTAAAACCTGGCTTAAATACAAAACAAAGTTTAAGTATATCACGGGTAGAAAAATTATGGTGGGCAAACATAGAAATGCACTAACTGCATGTAACTTAATTTGATAAACATTGATATTTCAACGTTACCGAGGGGTAGAATGCACAGTCGGTTGGACTGCACTTGGACAAGGCAAATGTGGCACTCATAAAATGGGCACAGTGGGGAGGAACAGAAAGTAAAGATTTCAGGAACATATCTGCTACAGAAGTGTACGGATCCGAACCAATAGGAAACACTGTTACGAAAAGATATAGTCAAATCCCTGCTCAGATTGAATTGTCATAATTTGCCAGTGTACTAGGAAAAATAGAAATGACAGGACTCTAGCAACTCAGGGGTCAGAGGTGAGTGCTTAACAAATGTTGTAATACATTCATGATTAGGGTTTTAGGGAGTAGTTTGGGGGTCCACTCACAAATCCCCGTGAAATGGTAAAATGGGGTGAATCACAGGTCGTGATGAATTTGTGACATGATTGTAAGTGTACACTTTTACGCTTATACTTCTGTGATGTCTCTTAGTTGTGCACTTTTACCAGTGTGTCTGGTGGGGGGAAGTCCGAGGTGAACTCTAATGTGACTAAGACTTTGAAATGCCATGTAACAGAAAGTATCATTTGAAAGAAGTTACAGTCCCAGAATAGTAATTCAGTGTTCGTGTCAAATTTTAACATGAACAAAGAATTTCAGTATTCTGTCGTGGAAAGATCGGACCTGCCGTAACCTGTGGTTGACTAACCAATGCGTGTATGAATCTCACACTGAGACACGTTGGGGGAAGGAATCCGGCGGCCACGGGTCTCCTCCACCATCGCCCATCTTGGGGAGAAAGACCTGGGGAGAAAGACCTCCTGGGTTGCCCAGCCGGGGGTTTTATTAGAGGCATTAAGACACATTTACATTGGATTGATTATTCATGGGATTAAGCAGAACAAGTAGGATTACTCATAACAAAGCATTGGGATGTTGATTCAGATCCGGTGGCAGACACGACCAGGTGAAAGCAATATTCAAGGATCAGCAAGCCAGAATGTTTTAAGATATACCTTTGCCAAATTCCTATTAGAGAATTCCCATCCCACAGACATGATCCACACTTGCTCACACAGGAATCACACGGAGCTGTGCTCAAAACGTGTAAATTCTCAGGACTGCGTGTTTACACACGTGTGGAAATCACTGCCACAGTATTCTATACAAAATTCTCTAATTATTTTGACTTTTTAGAATAGCCAGTATAATTTTCCTTTTGCTAATACAGAAGATGTTTCTATTCAGAACTCCATAATATCACAAGAATGAACAATGGAAACATTCTAAAACTTGATAACCACGAGCTTTGCGCTACTATGGCTAATAGGTAATACTAATGGACTCTGTTAATTTACCACTTTTTGCTTTTCAAAGGATTCTTAAAATTGTATTGGCGAATGTGTACCTCTTCTCTCTCTGGGCACTAGATGAATTAGTTGCATGTGTAAATTTCCTTCTGAATCACATTCTTATGTTCTTATTTTCTGTTCTAGTTTTAAAGTGTTTATGCACATGTTTGATGAGTAAAGAAAAACGTCTAAAATTCTGCATGTACTGTGACATTATTGGGTCTGTGATGGTAGAAGATGGGCATGATTTTAAGCTTTGATATTTATTTTCATAAAGACACTGACTTGGGAGGAATAGGAAGGAAAACGTAAATAAAAGAATAAATTCTATGTACACAAATATGCCAAGTAATCATCAGTCTCCCTTTCCAAAGAAGCACATGATAGCAGATTTGATGAGGACAAATTAATCTTTTTTCCTGGGTTTAACGTCACAGCTTATGTAGTGATACCATCAATGTTGTTAAATGGTGTGACTAATGACAGACCTTTCGTCTTCTGCAAGGAGTTCATACTTTATTTTTTTTTTTTTCTTTCTGATTTTGATCTTGGATTAGGCTGCCTTTCTTGGTGTTACAAATCAATATTGGATATAGCAGGTCAGATCTTAATGCTTCAGGCTGAGAAATGTGAAATAAAACCCCAGAGGACGGCAGGCAGGATTAAGAGTGTGCATTTTTCTTCTTCATATATTGGCCAGTATATATTTTGGTGAATTAAAATGTGGCACAAACACCTCCATTATATAACCAATCACGTGTTTCTTCGTAGGATCTGGGATTTAGAATGTTCCAACTGTCTATATCATTAAAATATTTCTTCTAGTTAGCAAAAATGTAATTCAAATTAGTCATTTGTATTAACTACTTGTCTCAATTGAAAAAGAATGTCCATAAATGTTTGAAAATTAACAAATCTATAAAGAGCATATTAAAAGTAGTTCAAAAGTCCTACACTTAGGCATTTTAAATATTTATTAGATTCTAAAGCAACTTTATAGAGATGTATTTAACACAACAACATGTAGCCACTTTAAGTGTACAGGTTGATCAGTGTTGACAACTGTGTATGCCCAGGTGACCTCCATCACAGTCCACATAGGCACCGCTATTCCACTAAAAAGTTCCATTGTGCCTTTACAAACAGCAGCCCTACTGAAACCCAGACTCAGGCTACAACTGATCTGCTTTCTGTCGCTTCGGTTTTGCCGATTACAGAGGTTCATATTATTACAATGTCATCCTCACCTAAAAGACACCGTTCTCTTCTTAGTAACAAGGTAATAATGTCAGAAATATCATTATTACAATACTACGACTATTTGCAAATACTTGTCTAAATACGTACTGGAAGAGCTATCATATTCACTACCTGAAATCACATGCTTACAGAATGACAACGACGAGGCCAGCAACGTGTGGTAGCTCAGCCGGTCCACGCTCTTGCCCGATCATCACCTCTCACCGATGACGGAAGATCGCGAGGACTTTTGTGCTATTCGGTCACTTGTATATCTTCTTTTGAAGTCAACTAAAAATGTTTGCCTTATTTTAAAATTGTGTTAGTAGTCTTATTTGTGAATTATATGAGATTTTTATATATACTAAATATAAATTTTCAAGTATATTACACATGTATGCATGTATATGTATAATATTTTCTCTGAGTATATAGAATGAAAGGACTCAAGACTTTAATTTTAATAAAGTCCCAATTTATGTTTTTTAATATTTAGTACTTTTTATGTCATCTATATGAAGTATATAAAAAAGTCATGATTTTTTCCCTAAATTTTCTTCCTTAAGTTTTATATTTTTGTCTTTTATGGTTGGCTGTTATTTTATTTGGTATAATTCTGTATATTGCATGAAATGGGTCCTAGGTCATTTTTTAAAATGAATATCCAGTTATTTCAGCACCATTTGTTTTCAAAACTCTGCTTTCTACATTGTTCCGTCAGTACTTTGGTTAGAAATGATTGACCATAAATAATTATGGGCTTATTTCTGGACTCTGTAATCTGTCTGTGTATCTATGAGCCAATTCTCTGTTCTTTAGAAAAATCAACTTTGCATGTCCTCTTGAACTTAGGCAATCACTTCTATCTGTTTTTTGCTTCCTTTCAAAAATTTTCTGCTTATTTAAGCTTTTTTGCATTTCTGTATATATTTTAAAATCATACTGTAAATTCATACCAAAAAGGTTTGATTTTGATTTAATTCAAATTGAATTTATAGATCAAATGGATAATAATATCGATAGTTGCTGAAATATTAAAAATTATGTGAGTTCTGTAAATTGTTCAGTTTGCATGTCTTTGTAGTATTTTTTTTTAAAGATTTTATTTATTTATTTTCAGAGAGAGGAGAAAGGAGGGAGAAAGAGCAATGTATGGTTGCCTCTCAGATGGCCCTCATGGGGACCTGGCCTGCAACCCAGGCATGTGCCCTGACTGGGAATCGAACCCGGACCCTCTGGTTCCCAGCCCGCGCTCAATCCACTGAGCTACACCAGCCAGGGTTCTTTGTAGTATTTTTCTTTTCCAAAGTGATCTATGACAATCTTCTCTGGCACTCCGCCTAACTAATCCCAGACTCCCTAGCCTACTCAAATCCAATTGCTATCTGCACATATCAGTAAATCCTGAGTATTCTGATTGGGATCCCTGTGTATACTATCAGAAAACTGCATCCAGGTAAAATTCATGAGTGATTGTGGCAGTCACTATGTCTTTTTTTCTTTTTCTTTTTTCAATTAAATGTATTGGGGTGACATCGGTTAATGGGATGAAATAGGTTTCAAGGTATATTTATATGATACTAGATGTGTATATTGGACTGCATGCCCACCACCTGAAATCAAATCATCTTCCATCACCATATATTTGACTCCCTTTACTCTTTACTACCCCCAACCCTTTCCCTCTGGTGACGACCATACTGTTGTCTATGTCTGTGAGTTTCTGTTTTATAGCCCACACATGAGTGACAGTATATGATCTATACCTTTTCTGACTCACTTATTTCATTTAGAATAATATTATCAAGGTCTATACATGTTGTCACAAATGGCAGCATGTCGTCTTTTCTTATGGCTGATTGGTATGCCGTAGCATATATGCACCAGAAGGGCACTTTGGTTGTTTCCATGCCTAGGCTGCCGTGAATAATGCATAGGGCTGCATGTATATTTACAAAGGGATGTTTTTAATTTAGGGGTATAGAGACACAGAAGAGGAATTGCTGGGTCATATGGTAATCTATTCTTCATCCTATATATTTTTCCCTTCTCTCATTGTTTATTTTTCTGCATTGCTTCATCTAATATCTAAAAGTGGTTTCAAATTTTACCCAATGCCATCATTAATTATGGAGAGTAGGAATATATGCTAATCAGGGATCCCAATATAGTCAGAATCAAAAGTTACATTATTGTGTTTTTATTATTAATTATGATCATCTTGTTCAGTTTATTATTTATTTATAACATATTTTAAAGTATTAGCTTATTAAATATTGGGTTGACCAAAAAGTTAATGCATTTTTTTTCAATAAATAAAAGACACATTTTTCATTTTCACCAGTAACTTTGTGATTTGGAGATTTTGAATACGTTGGCTATCTCCCGGGCGGTATAACTTTAATTGTTCTCAGTTAATGCCTTGATCTGATTGCTATCAACTTCAACTGGTCTGTCCTACCATGCAGCAACATCCAGCAAGAAATCTCCAGCACAAAACTTTGCAAACCACTTTTGACACATTCGATCGGTCACAACACCTTCTCTGTACACTACACAAGTCTTTTTTTGCATTTCAGTTGTTTTAACTATTCTTGAAATAATAAATCATAATAGGATGAAAATGTTGCATATTTTCTTCCACCTTCAATATTAAAATGGCTACACAAAATTCACCAATATTGATAATTTTTTAAATGCTGATATGACAACTATCAAAATACAACCTAACAGAATAATTTTGGATGAAGTTAAAGGCAACTAAAAGCTACAAGAGCCATCTTACAGGAAAAAACACACTTTTTAGCCAACACAATACTTAAAACAATCCCATCAAATAGATACTCTTACTACCATTTTCTACATGAGAAAATTGAGAAAATTAAGCTATGATACAAATTACTTGGCAAAGATCAGATATCAAGTAAATGATGGAGGCAGCATTTAAAACCAGGGAATTGGCTATGAGAAGCATGGTGACTCATAGGTTAATTCTAACAATATCTCTCAAAGCAATTAATGTATACCGTAGTACACAATAAATGTCTTGTGTTTCTATTTTTCTAATTTGATTGTCATAGTAGTGAGTTAAATAGTGACCCCGCAAAAGATATGTCCAAGTCCTAACTACCAGAACTTGCAAATACAATCTAACTTGAACAAAAGTTTTGCAGATATAATTAAGTTAAAGACCTCCAGGTAAAATTATTCTGGATTTAGTGTGGTCCCTAAATCCAATGACAGATGTCCTTATAAGGTAAAATCGGAGGGGTATTTCAAACAGGAAGCAAACCAGTGGAGGCCATGTAAAAATGGAGGCTAATTTGGAGTTAGGCAGAATTAAGACAAGGAATGCCAATAATTTTTGTCAGCCACCAGAAGCTAGGAGAAAGACGTGAAATGTATGCTCCTTCAGTACCTCCAAAAGGAACCAACCTTGCCTAAAATGCGATTTAATACTGCTGGCTTCAAGAACTGTGAAATAATAAATTTCTTTTATTTTAAGATACTAGATTTGTGGTAATTTGTTATGGTAGCCTTGGGAAAAAATATAGACATTATTCTTCTGCATAGTTTTGTATCTGCTTTTTTACTCAATTGGATTTAATATATTAAAGGCTTCATAATATTTCCTCTTTTTCCCATATCATATAATAATGGAAACCATAAAGTTGATTAAAATTACATTAAAAGCTAATATTCTAGTTAATCTTTCCTTGCACAAATATTTTTATGGATTTCTATTTCTTTGGGAATCATTTATAATTACTTATCCATGCCTAATTAATTCAGACAAAAGGAAAAAGTAAATTGTTGCTAAGATATTTGAATATTGTAGATCAGTTATAATTGATCATTTTTAGTTATATCTCTATTGTTAATTTTGTGTCATGGAGTAATAAACTAAATAAAAAGTCTGGATTTTTTAAATATTTAAAATTCACATACAAGTAGAAATTTTAGAGTCTTTATTTTTCTGTGTAAGTTTTCAAAAGGTTTCTAATTTATTATTCTATAATACATGTTCACCATCATGGAGGACATCAAAATGTTGGAAGTCTTAACTACTCATGAAATTTCAAGAAAGTAAGAAGAGATGATATTCATTAGATTAAATTTGTATTGGTTGTAGAAGCAATGAATTTATATATTTTAAGTGATTGGGAAACAAATACATATTAACAGTCAAAACTAAGTTTGGGTATATACCAATATTTTCCATACATGAGTCAAATAAGGATCATGATTCTGAAGAAAAAAGTCATTTTTTATACAATAAAGTGTCTTTATCTTGTATATTGATTTGCAGGATGATTTATACTTCCTCATCTCTACTCATCACTATTGACTTCTAAAATATCAAATAAAACTTTTAAAAATAGCTTTTGATATTGTCGAAAGCCTCGTGGAATTCATCTATCAAAAGCACTAGTTATTCTATTGAATGGGATAAAGTGTTAGGGGTGTTTGTGGAAAAGGTGAGGAAGGAGTTTCCAATCTAAGTGTGGAGGGTGGCTCAGAAGCGGGAGATCACCAATCTGATTGGGTGATGCACAGCATACTGTTTAAAATTTTGATTTTTGCAGCTCATATTTTAGATTCTTTTCACTGACTTCTACCTTCTGGTATTCCATACAGTTCTGTCTTCACCCTTTTGCACTTCTCTCATTCACTTCGATGTACTTGTATATCTTTTCTTCACACAAGGCTCCAAAATCCATGTTCTTAAACTCTGCTATGTGACCTAGTTCTCAGTATCTAATAGCTAATAATTTTACCAGAATGCAATGCCAGTCCCTCAAGTTCAATATATTTATATCTAATCTTCTTATGTCCTGATATCAAATAGATTTTCTTTGGGATTCTTATGGTTTTATTAATGATTACATGCTGAAAACCTTGAGGTTCTGTATGACAGCCTCCTCTCCTTCATTACGCTTCTCTGTCCAAAAGTCGTAGTTCTTTCAACAAATGTCTCACCCTCTCTCTACCTTTCTGTGTCTCCCACTCATTTCTGAAGGCTTTCATTTATCAAGAAATACCGCATTTGCATCTGAATTGGTCCTCTTGTCTTTAGATTTACCCCCCAATATGATCCTTTCAGTACTATTTTAACACCATTCTATAGCACTTCTTCAACATGTTACTCCTTACCTAAATATTTCCATGTCTAATTTTTTTCTACATATTAAAGTATATATAATAGAAAAGTGATTTCAATCATGGAAAAATATTGTATTTGTGGTGATTATAGTCCAGTAAGTGGATGAAAAAATTAAGGTAAAACATGAATTACATACAATTTATTTTAAAAACCCAACAAATATTTTTCCTTAAGATTATACAAAATTTGTTCAGAAAGTATCCCTCCATGTACTATGAAAATGGAGACATTTATTGGAAAAGATATAAGAAACATTGTATATAGGACCGTGATACCTCTTTTCCCTTCAAAGTAGGCACCATGGGACCACACACAGTTCTCCCAACGTCTCTTCCACTGTTCAAAACACTCTGCAAAATTCTTTGTTGGAATCACCATCAGCCACCTTGTTGTATTTTCCTGAATCTCATCAATGGTTCAAAATCTCTTCCCTTGCAAAGGTGATTTCAGTTTTGTGAAAAGCCAGAAGTTGCAGGGTGCCAATTCTGGGTTGTAGAGGAGTTGAGTCACCTGGGTGATCTGATGTTTCTCCAGAAAACTCTGCAAAAGATGTGATGTGTGAGCAGGCATGTTGTTGTGATGAAGCTGCCAATCAACAACTGCCCATAGCCATGGCCACTTTTGTCATATTACATCTCTCAGCTGACGAAGAACACTGAGGTAGTACTCCTTATTGTTTGGCCTGGAGGGAAGTACTTATGATGGACAACACCTTCCCAATCAAAAAACACAGTTAACATGGTCTTGATCTTGCTGGGACTTTGCCATACATTCTTTGGGCGTGGAGAGCCAGGTGACTTCTACTTGGATGACTGGACCTTGATTTCTGGATTTTACTCATAGCTGTAGACCAGTTATGACCTTCTTGAGGAAATCTGGTTAATTGCTAGCAGTTTGAATCAAGTCATTAACAACTGTAGCATGATGTTCCTCCTGTTCTGGTAGCAGAAGCCATGGAATGAGTTTTGCCATGACACGTTTCATGCCAAGATCCTGTGTCAGAATCTCAGACACAGTAGATTTTGGTATCTCCAGATCAGCTTCTAGTCCTCACACTGTCAATTGCTGATCCTGCCAAGATCCTGTGTCAGAATCTCAGACACAGTAGATTTTGGTATCTCCAGATCAGCTTCTAGTCCTCACACTGTGAATTGCTGATCTTTGCTGATTGCAGCCAGTACACATTCCATATTCTCAGGTGTTCTGCTTGTTGCAGGCCTTCCAGAACATGGATCACTTTCAACAGATTCTCATCTGCGTTGAAACATTTGTGTCACACTTTTATTTGCTGTGCACTCATTGCATTGTACCCGAAGGCCTTCTGAATCACCCAAATGGTTTCCACGGAGGAATGTTAAGCTTAATGCACAATCTAATGCAGATTCATTGCTCTATTCGTTCAATCATTTTGAATGTGATGGCCACACAGTACACATGTTCACTCAATGGCATCTACTGCCCTCATTGGCTAGTACAGTGAAGTCATCATTGTTCACGCATGTGCATTCCAGTCTACTTTCCTTGGCTGCCAGATCACATCAGTGTTGCACAAACTATTCTCATTACATTAACAATGGCTGGACTTTTCCCGGATAGAAATTGTATGTATTAAGAATAATTTTGGAAAGGTTAAAAAATATATTTGCAGATGTTTTAAAAACATGTTTTAGAAAGGTAAAACCTTCAAAATAATTATACTACTTAGTCTCCAAATGTCAGTTTGAATCTCAATGGTATACTGATGTGCATTCTCATGTAAACTAAAATACAGAATACAGAAAATATAATTATTTTGTATTTTGTTCAAAAAATAAGTATTGTGGGTCATGGAAACTCTTATTGATCATTTGAAAAATAACACAATGGTTCTAGTATAGAACAATACATTGTATCACAACTCAAAGAGGAAAGGAAAAAACTTTTAGAATTTCATTGTGGGATTAAGATATTTTTAAAATAAGTATACACAATGAATATATAAACTACTTTTAAAAGATGATAAATAGTAAATGGTGATATTTGATGAAATAAACACAGTCTAGTACCTGTTTTATATTATTTTTGTCATATAGGTACATAGTAACATATTGTAAAAGTTGGCTTTTACCTTATCAAAATAAAAATAAATTGTTATCCAAATATTGAATAATGAAAAAATATGTCAATATTTTATCAATCCATTATGAACAATCAAAGGACAGAGAGTTTGTCTAAGCACTGAGAATTGCAATGGAGACATATTGGCTATTTTGTATGAATGGCTCCACTCAGGAGAATGGGAAGGTAATGCTCAAAAATTGAAACTCCCTGACGTGCATATTGGTTACAAATTATAAAGGAAAAAACACAAGACTCCATGGTTACAGGCTCCTGGGTCATGCTGAGAACTGATTTGTTGGAGGTGAGGTAAGGATGAGAAATCATTTTTTCAGGCCTTGAGGACAGTGTTGAGGTCTTTTCAGGTGTCCTTCTGTCGGTTTCATGGGAAAGTAGTCGCCTTATAGCTCAAAAACTGAAACAAAACTTTGGTCAGATGTTACCATTAGCCTGCGAGAGGTGTTCGGTCCCAGCTACTGTCTTCTGCTGCCTTGGGTGTTGCTGTTTATCTGTGGGGAAAATGTAGGTCTCTGACAGGGTGGATGGTGGGGAGAAAGAATTTCTAGAGCTACGATATAAAACTAAATTTAATCAGCCATTATGTCCCTCAGGTTCAATTGTGACAATGAAAATTATTTCCACTACACTCATTTGTCATCTGCCCAATGCCCCGTATGTTGATGATACTCCTGGGAATTATAATGATAAAAATCTCTAGATGACTATATACATGCTCATTGTATCAAGACAATAAATATCTTACTTTGAACAGATTTAGTTGCTAGTTATTTCTTCCATATGTGATCTTTATAAAATATCCTTGCCTTATTTTATGTGTCTGCAAAATAAGAAGGTTGTGCCTTATATATTTATAATTTTTTTCTAACTCTAAAATTCTGATTTAATAACATATGCATCTATATTTCCATATTGGAACTGGTATTGTAATGAACTAATCAGTTAATTGAAATAACAATATAAATTATATGATACATTTGTTTTAAGTATCCTTTGTACTTTTCCTAAATTAATCATTAAAGACAAATTGTCTTCTAAAAACAAACAAACAAAAAAAAAAAAACAGAAAATGTGCACACAATTAAAGGATCCAGAGTTATATATGTGCATTTGTCCTTTATAGTTGAATTGGACTTTTAAATATAGCATATCCTAAAGCAAAATTTTGCCTCTGAAATTCCATTCCCACTTGTTACAATGATATAGTTTCTAATAAAGGATCTGATTGTGGTAGAGTGTAGCAAAGCAATTAGTTCTACCAATTAGATAAATGTTGTGGAAAGTGAATCTCCCACCGCCCTGTGGTAGTTTAGCATCATTGCATATTAGCATACTTCATTTAACTCACCATCCTAAATGATGCTTTCTTAATGAATGTGCATACCAAGTGATATTTGTGATATATACTGAATGTATATAACAAACCAAATATCCTGCTCATTCTTTTTTGGAAAAAAAAATCTGCTACTTACATGAATTTTAAGTTCAGAGCTAGCAGTAAAACACTTTCAGATTTGTCATTAATAATTTAATCAGGAAGCCACAGATGCCTTAACTTACACTTTATCTTTTTAGAGATCTCTCAAAAAGATTATCACATGAAACACAATTCATTTCCACACTGAATTATTTAAGACAGAATAATCTCTTTTGGAATTTCCTGGAATTTCACTTATATTATTGTTTCATTTCTAAATCAATACAAATTTCATTCTCTGTTTTTTTAAAGAAAATATGAAAATATTGAGTAGAATGATTGATTGGTTTAAAAGAGGTTATGTAGTATTTTTTTATGTTTAATTTGTGTTCTTTATATGTGCACAATGCTTAACTGCTGGCATAGTGACAGTAAGCTACCACAGATATAATTTGTATTTATAAATCATTATTAAATATTTACAACAATTAAGTCATTGTGCTTACTGCTGTTATATAATATTCAGAAGCTGTTTTGTCTGTTTATTTGAGAGCTTTCAAACTCAACGATATCAGGATTCAGACGGGTAAACTGAGTGAAATTAGAATGGTAGTAAGTGGAGGGGCCTTAGGTTGTGCGAAGCCTTCATGCGTTGCCTGTAACAATCGCAATATTTTTAATTTTACATTTTGCTACACATACGAGACCTGGGAGCTGATTCGCTGTTTGTGTTTTTTGTCATTTCTCTTATCTTTCTCACATGGTTTTGCTTTTCTCACCACTCTGCTGCTACATTCCTAATCACAGCTCTGAAATAAGACATGGCATTACATAGCAGAGCATCTATGCATACAGATGTACTTTCTTTAAATTATACATAATTCCTAAGGATATGATGGAAAAATACAGTAGATACAAAAAAACCATATTTTCTGGTACATTTAAATGTAAAAAAAAATGGACGGTCTCCTTCTGACTTTGGCAATAGAATTCTGTATCAAGGCGCAGATATCTTTTATTTTGTCATATATTTAATGGCAGAAATTAGAAACATTCTTTTTTTTCTCACAGGCTACATGTGTCTATTTTTTCTAATTTAATAGTTGTTATTTACTGGAACTAAGAGAACAAACTATTAGCTCTATCTCAGATAGAATTAATGAGTTAAGAGCATACCAACATAATCCAGAAATTATAAAAGTCTTCTTCACTCTTTTCATCTTGCAATTATTTTAATAACAAGAAAAACAATAAAAAACATATAAACATCATCTATTCAGTTTTGTGACTTTTATTACTGATGCCATAAGGATGCTTTCAAATTTACTTCCTTCTCCCTTTTCCGAATGCCCCGAGGTCACTGAGCTCAAGCCTGCTCCTAGGAATCTTAGAGTACCAGGTTTATGTAAATCCGGGCTGTTTGGTCCGATTTCAGCCTAACAAGGCATTAATTTTGGGGGTAATACCATTGCGTCAAATAAATCAAATGTAAAGTGGGCTTCTGAGGCCGAATAGTGTTCCTCCTCTTACCTCAGGTGTATGCTTAAGATTATCAAACTGAGGAAAAAAAAAAACACTTTAAAATAACCAATGAATGGACTTAGAATGTCCCGAAGGGGTGATTACCAAAGGGGAGGTTGAGGAGATGGATAAAAAAGATGAAGGGAAAGACAGTAAGTAATATTGCGATAAGTTTGCATGGTGACAAATGATTACTAGAATTAGTGGGTTGGTCCCATTGTAAGGTATAAAAATGTCAAATCATTATACTGTATACCTGAAACTAATATAAATAAGCTAATATTGTGTACCAACGGTACTTACATTAAAAAAAATAAGCAAAATCATGAATAACAGTCTGCTCTACTCAAGTTGAATTTAGTTAAGCTAGTTATAACCAGACTAAATTCATACCAAATTGTTTTTCTTGGAGCAAGACCAGGAAATAATACAAACTTTTAAAGGAAACCATTGTTTTATTTTCTTTTGTTTCTCTATCTTTTCCTTTTTATGCTTATGCCTTTAGCTACTATTAGATATATTTTATTAAAAGCATTGCCTCCGTAATACATTTGCATAGTAAATGTGTAATAAAGCATCAGAAAAGGTAGTCAATGAAGAAGCAGTTTTCCTATGTTGCTATTGTCTATAGACATCACACTGTTCATTACATCTCTAGAGTTGTTCATCTTACATGACGATGACTCTGTGTCATTACACGAAGTGAAATAAGCCACACACATAAAGGAAGAAAAGCTGCATGATCGCACTTACATGTGGAATCTAAAAACCATGATACATAGAAGCAAAACAGAATGGTAGTTACCAGGGGTGCTGAGGGGGGCGCATGGGAAGTTGTTGGTTGATGGGTACAGGATGCATTTCTTTTTATGTTTTTTTTTTTTATTCTAGTTTATGTCTGGTGTGTAGAAATACAGTTGATTTTTGTGTTAAATTTATAAACACCCACTTTCTAAGCTCATCGGTGAGTTCTATAAAATCACTGATTTATCGTTTGAATATTTCATATCTCCTGCTAGTAACAATGTTTTCTATGTTTTAAACTTTATGAACTTATTTTTATTTCTTATTGAACAGGCCATGAATTTCAAAGCAATGTTTACTGAAAATTGTTACCAGGGAGACCCAAGTTAGGGGAATCTTCCTCCTCAGTTCTTGTCTTGCTCCTGAGAGATGAATTCAGATGAGAGATAATACGTATATTGGAAATGTGGTAGGAAGTTTATTTATGAAATACACTTGAGCATGAAGCTGCAAGCAAGCCCCCAGCTAGTCTGTGTGTACCACCTATTAGAGTTTTATGCTCGTAACCCACATCTAGACTTCCCCTCCTCTTCCCTCCCTTACCAGACCTTGAGATTAACAGAATTTCAAAGGCTTCCTTTCCCAGATAGTGGAAAGTTTATACACAGAATTTCAAAGGCTCCTCTCCTCCCGCACTTATCATGACCTTTCTTGTGATCTTCAGAGCACCTGGCATCCTTATCTCAGAACTGCTGAATTAACTGGTGAGTCCCGTCTCCCTCCCCTCCCTGACTTGGTTCCCTATCTATTCTGCCTAACAGAAAAGGTGGTGGAGAGCAATCATGTAACTTCCTAGACTTAAAGAAAAATATTTCCAACAAACTTCCATTTATTATGATGTTTTCCTGTGGGTTTTTAGGATTCTCTCTCTTTTTCCCCCAAACCATAATCAAAACATTTAATAAATTTTTGAATTTAAATGTTTCTTTTTTAACATTTTCCAAATTTTTAAATACATTATCAGTTATATAACAAAACATGTAGTACAAATGGTTAACTTTATAACAACATAATTAAACAAATAAATAAATTTATAAATTTATTTATTTATTTACTTATTGTTCAAGTACAATTATCTCCATTTTCACCCCATGATGTTCCCCCTGCCCCAGCCATCCCCACCTCCCACCCTTGAACCTACCCCCTTTGGCTTTGTCCATGTGTCCTTTATACATGTTCCTATGGGTTAAGAAAGATCCCCTAAGATTATATTTTAAAATTAATGCATATTAAATACTATGAAATACTTTTTCTATGCCTAATTAAATGAACAATGCTTCTTCTTTTATCAATTAACATGGTGAGATGAATTTATAGATTTTCTTATGTTAGTCTAGCTCTTTTACTTTTGTAATAAATAGGTATGTCTTGGAGCATTCTTTTCTTATAATTTTGAATTTTGTTTGCTAATATTTGTTTCAATTTTGTTTATGTATAAATGCATTTATGTTTTCCTGTCATATAATACATATTACTTTGGGACACAGTATACCATGCAAACTATCAGTATCGGTACTTTACTTTAGAAAAATACACCTTATTATTTAAAAAATCATCCAATATTTGATTGGTTTAATTAAAAATATGCATCACTTTTTGATTTTTTTCTAATCACTTGAATGCTTCATTTTTTTCTGGGTTTTATTCTGCTTAAATATGTCAAGTTTATTCTCACAGTTCCTAACTTTATTTTCATCAGGTTTATGTTCTATTTGCTTTGCTAATGGTCTATTTTTATAATTTTTTATTTTCCTCTTCATGTCTGTTCTAAGCTCTGCTGGTTTATTTTTTATGATATTGCATTTTCTTATAGTTTATTGAATTGTGTTTTTTGTGTGTTTTCATTTTATGGAGTCCATTGGAAATGTTCCATTATGTATATTAATGTCAATTGTCTTATTCCTTTGTGGTTTTTCACATATTTTAACCCCCTTTGGGGATTGTTTTATTTGTCCATCTATTTTGAGAACAAGGGCCTGATGGCTGCAACTCTAAAAATTATGGATTTATATGTGCTGATTAAAAATGTTTATCATTCATTTTTTGTATACTTGTGCATATTTTTAGTTCTGTACTAGCAGATTAGCAACAAGAATGGCTTATAGTCTAGTGATGACTTAGTATTTATTTTTCTTCAAAAAATAAAGTCAACCATGGTGGATGAGATTGACCCACTTTTCCTATCCTTTGTGCATTAATATCTCAAAAACACAATGCATCAGTTACTAGTGTTTGGCCCCATCTTTCCCGATGAGTTTTGTCAAACTGAATTTATAATGCTCTGAAATGGTAAAAAATAATGTCTTTGTTTCATCTTTTTCACTTTAAATCCTCACCCAAGGATATGTTGAGAGAGAGAGAGAGAAATGTGAAAGAGAAACATCGATCAGAGACCTCCCACATGTCCCCTGACTAGGGATCAAACGTACAACCCGAGTGTGTGCCCTGAGCGGGGATAGAACCCACGACCTTTTTGTGTATGGGCTGATGCCTCAACAAGCTGAGCCACCCAGCCAGGACTGGTTTCAGCTTTTAGAAAGTATAACTTGGTGTGCCCTGGTTTACACATGAGTTAGCTCTACAAGATGTAATTTATAACCTAAGTATCACTATTTCTTCATATATAAAATTCAGAGTAATAAGTATTTTTGAGTAGGTTTGAAAAAGGAGTTTCTTCTTTGCTTCTATTTTTCTTTTCTTTTTTAAAATTAGTTTTATGAACATGCATGTAAGATTTATTTAATCAGTATATTTTATCCAGTATTTTATTATGACTGCAAAAATAAAATTAGGGACATGTTATGCTCATCTTACTTGGTTAGAGTTGATATGATCTGCTGTAATTAGAGATTAGTCAGTCAAGAAGGTTTATAGACTCCACACTCTTTTATGAAGCACCATGCTAAGTGTATAGAAAGTTTTGCTGAAGATATCGAAATTTACTGAAGGAAACCAGAAAACATTTTTCTTGCTGTGTGCCCCTGGGAAAGTTAATTGACCTCTAAAAGATTGAATTTCTTCACGTGTAATAAAATGATAATAACTTACTAGGCTGCTGTTAAGAACTTATGCTATAATAAGGCAAAAAAACAAAAAACAGAACACTGGCATTGCTGTTTGAAAAGTTTATTGAGATTTCCCTCAATGTATGTGAAGTAAATTAGCAGATAAGGAGATGTATGAAATGTGGATGTTTTATTTATCAAATTTTTCAAAGATACAAAATGATCTAAATCCATTTGCTGGCTAACTGTGCTTGTGGTGCGTACCCCTTGGCTGCTTGGATCAAAGCTATAGCTTAGAGTTGTAGTGTGCCCCACTTTCTATACGCTCACTGACAATAGTGTTGATTCACACCCAACATTGTTTTACTCTACGATCTAGAAAGCTGATAATCCATAAGAGTAGAAACCTTATACCAATATCAATTAAATATAATAAGATCAGATCAATGGTTTCCCATTAATTTTAGTAAAACATGATTATTTTTCCTAAAGAACTATTATGGGGAATACTAAAAGATGCAACTGAAATGCATACATATTAAGAACACAAGGGTCAATTGCTGTTCCATTAGGAGATGGATCTGCCGCTTTCCCAATGTGGTTTTCCCCAACATACCTTCGGATGTGAACTCATGGCTTGCAATTTTAGCTGCTAAAATTACCTGAATCTATCAATTGTATTCTGTTACAAGGCAGGTTGTAGGTTAATTATGTATTTTTTAAATTTAAATTTTCTTTTTCTTTTCTTTTTACTTGTCAAAGACATTTTATTCTGGTATTTAATAAAGTGTTCTCCCATCTTAATGTAACTTTTTTTATTGTTGTTGAAGTACAGTTGTCTCCATTTTCACTACACCATGCCCCCCTGCCCCACCTGTCCCCGCCTCCCACCCTCCAACTGACACCCTTTAGCTTTGTCCATGTGTCCTTTATACATGTTCCTTGATGGCCCTTCCTCCATTCTCCCTCTCCCCCCTCCTCTCTGGCTGCTGTCAGTTTGTTCTTTATTTCAATGTCTCTGGTTGTATTTTGCTTGCTTGTTTGTTTTGTTGATTGTGTTCCACTTATATATGAGATCCTATATTCTCTTTCACCGCCTGGCTTATTTCACTTAGCATAATGCTTTCCAGTTCCGCACTGTTATGAAGGGTAGGAAGTAGGCAAAAGAAGTGGTAACAACATATATTTAGATAAAAATGAATCTTGTAGAAATTCTCCAGTTTTTATTCCACATCTGGTGACATCTAAGATATTCACCTAGTTTAGTAGAAAAACAATATCATTGAAAACCTGGACATTTTGTGTGAGTAAAGCTTTTGTGGTACTCATTTGATTGCCTTAAATACTGAAAAAATATTTGAGAATGAAATATTAAGCATTATTACTATATTTATTCATTAGATTCAAATACCTGTATTAAAACACACAAAACAATGACTGGGAAATACTAGCCCAGTAGGTACTTATTAGCTGTTTGAAGCACAATGAATTAATAGTAAGTATTCATGATAACCAATATACAAGTCAAAGACGGTTAGGATGAAAGTAGACCTCTTTGCTAAGGTTAAGAAACATTAACCCCTTCTAAGGGCTCCATTAAACAAAAGAGCTACATGGTGACTTGAGATTCAGTCACCGTACCGTTCAACCCAGTGTTCACAGATATTAGAACACCTAAGAGGAAAGGCCGAGTGCTCTGTGGAATTTGCATTCACCGTTCAATTTAATATAGAAGTTAACACATAAATATCAGCTCATAAATAAATCTTTGGATCCTACATTGACTTCTGAGCACATTTTATCAACACTAGTAGCAGGAGAGCACACCTCACAGTGAGATTCTTGAGTGCAGTTAGACATCCAGCATGGAAGGCATGCTGATTACACCATAACTTCGCCAGGTTGGCATATTTAGAAACTCTAAGTACACAAGTGATTGGTCTGTGATAAACTAAAAGGATATTGAACACAGATGATGGATTAAATTATTTTAACATGTCCTAAAGCATTGCATAAGATCTTTTAAAACACTAAAAGAAAGGTAAAAACAATTGATGTTAATAATAGCTTGATCTCAGAGATAATAATCCATTCAGCAGACTCAGGTAAAAGTAAAGCAATCATTTATTTCAGAATTATTTTATCTTTCTGTTATGTAAGTATACACATGTTTTCACAATCTCTTTTAAATCAGACACTTCCCTTCACACATGTGCAATGATTTTTTCTCACTAAAACTCATATTGTTAATTAGGGATTAGAATAATGAGGACTGGTGTTCAATATTAATTGAGTGGCTTCTGTGAGAAGAAACTGCTATTTATTTCTGTTATACAATTTCTAGAAGAAAATTCAAAAAGTAAGGAAAATTACACAGAGACAGATTTAACCACTGAAAGGACTCGGGTCACTGCATTAAAGCTAATGTTGTCACTTAAAATGATAGATGATTCTTCCTAGTTACATCTGTTATTTTATTTAAAACACAAATGTGCACATAAGCAACACTATATGTATACTATATAACATATCCACATTTTTGAGATTTATATGTACACACACATATGTGGAGGTATATGCAGATAGATAGACATAGGTAGAGAGACACTGTAAGTACAGTTTACATATATGTGTATATATGAATACACAAATGTCCAGAGTATGAATTTATACACAGTAGGCTTAAACAATTTTCCTCATTATTTCCTGCATAAAATAAATAATTATTCACTAACCATCCCTAAATTATCAATTACATATTATTCAGGTTTATAATTGTATATATTTTTGTTTTATAACTGTATAATTGAATAAAATTTAGTTTAATGAGACTTGTTTAGAGAATTTCTGACAATATTATTATTTTATTTTTTCTAGCCAATTGATGAATTAACATAAATTTCTAAGCGATGAAAAAAAACAGAGGTTCATCACAGTGAAACTTAAAATTAAAAGTCAAGGCAAGAAATATAAGTAGAAATCAAGGGGCTGCTATAAAATCTAAGGTGACTACAGTAGCTCTTCCACTGGGTTTTTACATGTCAGAGTCTCTAAGAGAGTGTTTTCTATGTGATCTTCTGACACAGTGCACTACTTCTGACTCAATGCTTGAAATGCTGCACCTTCTGTTATATGGCAGCTGATTGGTAATTTTGTTCTTGTGTTTTAATGCTATTGATAAATTCAGCTGGCAACTGGAGGAGGAACAAAAGAACAAGCCTCCAAATCAATGTATTTTATGGTCATTCAATTATATATGCCTGGCCTCAATAATGTCATGTGAACTCCAGTATGTATTAAGGGAAAAGCTGTGGCTGTCATGGAGAATCCCAAATCCCTTACATTTTCTCTGAGTCAAATGATAGACCAAGATTTGTGAAGAAAGTAGTAAAATAAAATTGAAGTTATATTTACAGATTTCAGCAGTCCATTTAGTATACTTTCATAAACTTTTCCTTTAACAATACGAGTGTGCTCAATTACACAAGACTTTACTCAAGAAGCTGAAAATCCTGAGCAATGAACAAAACTAATTTGATAAATTTATCTAATATTTTCAACATTCAACGACAGAAAAATAAAATAAATGGAAGTCTAGGCCTAAAATATTTAGTTGCTTGTATCATATTAAAAATTTAGAATTGAGATATAATTATAAGAATATGTAGAAAAATTATAAAAAATTCTGGAGGACTTCCAGCCAAGATGGAGGCATAGGTAGATACACTGTGCCTCCTCACACAACCAAAAGAGGACCAACAATAACTTAAAAACAAAAAATAACCAGAACTGACAGAAAATCAAACTGTGTGGAAGTCCTACAACCAAGGAGTTAAAGAAAACACTTTCATCCAGACAAGTAAGCCGGGCAGAGCTGGGCAGACAGGGCTTGCAGTGAAACGGTGGTTTGTAGAGCTGAGTGGACAATGCTGCAGCTGCCTGGAAAGACCCATGGCCAGACCTGGAGAAACCCATAGCTGGCCAACCTGGACTCAGTGGGGCCCAGGATAGTGGAGTGGGCAATCCTGCATTCACACGCAGATAAACTGGGAGAAAAAGCTGGGGAATGAAATAGACTGCACAACCCAGGGTTCCAGCAGGGAAATAAAGCCTAAAACCACCAACTGAAAACATCTGTGGGGGCTGAGGTGGCAGTGGGAGAAACTCAGCCTCACAGGAGAGTTCCTTGGAGACACCCACAGGGTCCTAGAATGTACACAAGCCCATCCACCTGGGAATCAGCACACAAGGGCCCACTTTGCTTGTGGGTAGTTGGGGAGGTGACTGAAAGCCAGCAGAGAGCAGAGAAAGCACCAATGTTCCCTCTCAGACCCTTCCCCACAGACAGCGTCATAACACAACAACGTGTGTTACCCCACCCTGGTGAACACCTAAGGATCTGCCTCCTTATATGTAACAGGAGCACCAAGAAAAAAAATGTCCCAAATGAAAGAGAAGATCAAAACTCGAGAAAAAATACAACTAAGCCACGGAGAGATAGCCAACCTATAAGATGCATAGATCAAAACACTGGTAATCAGGATGCTCACAGGATTGGTTGAATTTGGTCACAAATTAGATGAAAAAATGAAAATGAAGAATACGCTAAGTGAAATAAGGGGAAATTTTCAGGGAACCAATAGTGATGGGAAGGAAACTGGGGCTCAAATCAACAGTGTGGACCAGAAGGAAGAAAAAAAAAAAAAAAACATTCAACCAGAAAGGAATGAAGAAACAAGAATTCAAATAAATGAGTATAGGCTTAGGAACTTCCAGGACATCTTTAAATGCCCCAACAACCGAGTCATGGGGGTGCCAGAAGGAGAAGATGAAGAGCAACAAATTGAACACTTAGTTGAACAAATAATGAAGGTGAACTTCCCCAATATGGCAAAAGAAATAGACTTCCAGGAAGTCCAGAAAGCTCAGAGAGTCCCAAAGAAGTTGGACCCAAAGAGGAACATGCCAAGGCACATCATATTACATTAATCAAGATTAAAAATAAGGAGAGAATCTTACAAGCAGCAAGAGAAAAGGAGACAGTTACCTACAAAGGAGTTCCCATAAGACTGTCAGCTGGTTTCTCAAAAGAGAACTTATAGGCAAGAAGGGGCTGGAAAGAAGTATACCAAATCATGAAAGGCAAGGACCTACATCCAAGATTACTCTATCCAGCAAAACTTTCACTTAGGCCTGGCTGGTATAGCTCAGTGGACTGAGCATGGGCTGGGAACCAGAGGGTCCCGGTTCGATTCCCAGTCGGGGCACATGCCTGGGTTGCGGGCCAGGTCCCCAGTGAGGGCCATGTGAGAGGCAACCATACATTGTTCTTTCTCCCTCCCTTCTCCTCTCTCT